>NW_019775092.1:367698-403743 GCF_001039355.2 Lingula anatina | reverse complement strand
CATTTTGGTTTAAATTTTTTTGTTATGGAGTTATGAGCCCCTAATTACAGATTTTCATTAAACAAAGGTATTGTGAAATGACAGAAATCAGTAATTATTCGACCGAAAAGTGGCAGAACAGTTAGAGGTGATATACTGATCTTTCCCAACATCTGTGTTCCCTTTCTGAAACATTGCTCTGCGCGAACACCCCGACAACACGAAGGAAAGCGTTGAACAGTATTTGGCTTCATTGCATGATCAAGCCTTAATACGAAACTACGGCTTGGGTAATGGAAAGTGTAGACATTTTGCCCAGCTTCGAGGGTTAAGATACTGAGCCAAAGAAGCAAATGGCTTTGCCCTTGCCTTAACCAGAGACGTGTTCCGAAAAAGATTTATGTCGGGACTTGGTTCAAATTTTTAGAGCGAAAGATTTTGCTTCTGTTGACGCGTAAAGATTTTTAGTGGTCCGACAGGGTAACGAAATTATCAATTTCTGTCAACTATCAGGGGCGGATTTAGGCCGTCTTCTGGGTCTTCCGGAAGACGGTCAGATTTTCAAGTTTACATTGACGGGTATCTAATTTTTTTTCTGTTGGAAGACGGTCAAAATTGGAGGATAAATCAACAAAGATAATTTGGAAGACTGTCATTAAATAGCTCTGAATCCGCCCCTGAACTATTGACCATTTTATATGCACATTTACATACATGCGCAATCCACGTATTATACTGGTATGTATACCCTTGGTGAGAGTACACCTTTTTCGTTTTAAAAAAAGTTATCCAACTTAAATGTTAGCAACATTTTATGAAATACGCCGAATACATTACAGTTATCTCAAGGGACTGCACAAATAAACACCAAAAGAGACTGCGCAATGCAGAGAAGCCATGGGATTTACCCACCATTATGGAAATTTTACGGGAAAATAAGCAATTTTGCGTACTCATGAATCAATTATCTGTCACTCTCTTCACTTGAATTCCACCTTTAATTAAATTTTTTAAAGGTTGATTTAGTGTAAAATGACTGACTGACTAGCCAGATGCCAGCTTCTTAAGGTCCAGTGACGTATCAACATCAGGTATGCCTCAGAAGAAAATTAATTAAGATGTTAAATCGTTTTTGAGGTGTATGTAAGGTTTTATAAGAAGCTGTGGATCTCAAAAGTAGGCATATAGGAGATTTTTTAGAATTGTTTAGATTGTTTAGAATTTAACGTGTGAAAAAAAATCACAGTTTATTATTAATTTTCAAATTCATTACTTTTTGGGATCAAAATGTAAATTACAAAGCTTAATGTTGAAAGAATCAAATGGACGTAAGACAAAATTGTGTGTGCGTGCGTATGAGCAATGCGTGACTAAGTTTACCGGATCATAAGACTGTTACAGGGCTAATTATGCCAACACCAACATGATCATCACGATAAAGCTTATTTGTTTTTCTTGTCGTTGTGGAATATGGAAACCAGCGTTGTGAAATAGTCAAAAAACTTTTTCCTAGTGAAAAAAAAAGAACTTTTTAATTTGAATTACCACAAAAAGGTTTTAAAATCATGTAGCCCATTAGAGTCTACATGAAATGTCGCTGACTAATGAATCCCTTTATATAGACGAAAACGAAAAAAGGAAAAATATCTTACCTTTAGTTGTCCCACTTAGAGCTAACGTTCTATGAGGCAGGCCTTTGTTCTGCGAACGCGTCGCCCTCGAAATGATCGTTTTGTTAAACCCTGGCTGCGTCCACACCGTATTTCCTGATACTCAGACTCGCGCTCTCTGCTCTGCAAATTTGACACGATGCCTAAGTATTTATAAGAAATTACCGACGTGAGTGGTAGGCTTGATAAGCAACATTATCATCGTGTGACAGAATGAAACCACGATCTTAATGCCTCTTAAGGATCAATCAAGTCATAAGAACGGCCGGCAAAGTGACATTAGAGCCGCCCCTAGCGGGAAGACAGCGAAAAATAAAAGTGGCTAAGGGGAGACGTATAGCACTCCAATGAAATTACGCGCCAAATTACTGGTACGAACTTAAGTGCACTTTGATAGAACAACCCTCTCGGCGAAGTAAATGCTTTCTTTTTTGAATTTTTTTCTGACAAATAACGATATATGAATTTCGGTGCATCTCAATGCAATACCCGGGACAGATTCATTGCGGTTTCTGATAGCATTTCGATTCCTTCTTGAATTTAAGTCCAGTAACAGAACTCGAAATAGTCTTTTATCGTGTTGCGTAACAATTTTTTTTTGCATATTTAACCCTATTTCCGTGGTAGCTGTGTTAGTTATTCAATATACGCATCACTTTGTAAAATGGAAATGGACCTTGGAGCAAAAGAGCACCACTGCCCTCATCACTATAACGCAAGACGATGGCCCAGCGCAATTGGTGAGGGACAAGCAAGCACATTAAAGGCAGCCAATGATGATAACCAGTCATGTGAAAGAGAAGAACTTAATAAAGTCAAAACACCACCAAGCAAGGGATATTGATGACTGAAATCAGTTTACCAGCACGGAACGGGTCATTAGTTGACTTATAATGGTTCGTAATTCGCATTTTTCTCAACTGATGTGATGTTATACGGGCTGTTTCAGAATATTGGTACAGTCGCTGACATGACCTGCAAGTATGGCACGGCAAGGATCCTATAGTGTCAAGCACCATGGAGCAATAATGTTTAAAAAGAAGAGCTGATTGAATTATTTTTTACGAACTTACTTAGGAAAAAACTGGCAAAGGAAGACCCCTACCATACCAAATTGTTTGTGCCGCCTTAAACGAAGACAACAAGCTTTTGCTGTGCGAGGAATGCTCCAGCAAAATCTAAGATTTGTCAGGGGGTAGGAGAAAATAATCTCTGCTTTAATTCGTAAATATACGGCAATAGTCAGGAAAGATTTTACAGTTTTACTGTAACACACGTATGTAGGGCATAGGGACTCGCTATCCTAGCGTCACTTGCGATGTTAACAATATCATGGTGGTTATATTAGCGAAAGTATGGCAGCTTGCTAGGTATATTGCCTCTGTCGAAGCCTAGGTCTGCGCCGAAGACAAATGGCCGAAATTAATGTGCTTTTAATGTAATGTAATATATTATTAGCTCTGATCACTATAATTTGGAACAATTACCAGGTACAGCTACTGTACCATTTTACGGTATGACCTATGCGCACGCACATGGAAAGGGCGAAGTGTCTCGTCCAACCGGGTGAAGCTTTATTTTAACAGATCTTGATAAGGTGGCCTGAATGCAGTTACAACCTCGCTGATCCATTACAAAGTCTTTGTCCTTAATTCTTTCTTTCTTTCTTTCTATATTCATTTATTTATTTAATATTGTTTTCTCCTCGACATCTTCAGGTAAACAGACCCTTTCATACGGTCACATTCTGATCAAGAAAATATTATGCTTCTTCAAAATTTAAATGAAAGCCTTTACTGTATTTGTGTGCTTGGGTAACCCGTTAATAACACCCACAACTTGAGAGGCAGCCATTTATGTACGCCCTCAGCAACCAACACGACAATTCCATTTCCGGTCGTCCCTTGCGGCGGCCATCTTGGAGGTTTTGCGGTTCGAATCTATAGCTACCTTCATGGCTGAAAGGTTTTCTCGGCTTCTGTGACTGAATTGCAAATAAGAATTTCAGAAGTGTACAGTCATCTAAATTAAGTTTTTCTTGTCCCAGGCGATATTTTCGTTGCACACATTCGTACTTTTTAATGAGAAAGTTTTTTGGTGAGCAAAATTGCTTTTATTAATTTTGTTTTATTTCATTTTTTTTTTTAATGTTTTAATGTTGTTAATAAAATATCACTTTCTTGCAGATGATGGTAAAATTGTTTCGTTCTTCATCCATTACAAAAAGGGACGGTAAACACACCCTATAGGTCAAGAATCATTTCTACCCATCTGAAACAGATAAATATATTTATACTGCACCTTTGATATTCGCAAAGGGCGCAATAGCTATTTAAAGTCTTTGTCCTTTCGATTTTTGTCTTGATTTTGTGAAAAAAGTTATTTTGATTTAATATATTTAGAGTGACCGGCCTATGATTTATACGCCTTAGTAAAATGGTGTTAACTTACGAAAGCGATAATTTAGAAAACGACCTCAAGTAATTTACGTAAACATCTCTTTTCATAACAGTAAATTCAAGCCACTATCAGACGCAATTTTTGACAATTATTCAGATATTAAACGAATAAATACCACAAAATTACCTCAGCAACAAAAGATAACCCGAGCAAGATATAAAAGACCTGAGCTGAAGTACGTCAGTGCCGCTCAGATATTCCTTCTTACAGTGCCGCCGGAATGTCCCCTTACCAAATGGCCGTATGGTTTCCCAAGNATACCTTTTTCGTTTTAAAAAAAGTTATCCAACTTAAATGTTAGCAACATTTTATGAAATACGCCGAGTACATTACACTTATCTCAAGGGACTGCACAAATGTACACCAAAAGAGACTGTGCTATGCAGAGAAGCCATGGGATTTACCCACCAAAATGGAAATTTTACGGGAAAATAAGCAATTTTGCGTACTCATGAATCAATTATCTGTCACTCTCTTCACTTGAATTCCACCTTTAATTAAATTTTTTAAAGGTTGATTTAGTGTAAAATGACTGACTGACTAGCCAGATGCCAGCTTCTTAAGGTCCAGTGACGTATCAACATCAGGTACGCCCCAGAAGAAAATTGATTAAGGTGTTAAATCGTTTTTGAGGTGTATGTAAGGTTTTATAAGAAGCTGTGGATCTCAAAAATAGGCATATGGGAGATTTTTTTAGAATTGTTTAGATTGTTTAGAATTTAACGTGTGAAAAAAATCACAGTTTATTATTAATTTTCAAATTCATTACTTTTTGGGATCAAAATGTAAATTACAAAGCTTATTGTTGAAAGAATCAAATGGACGTAAGACAAAATTGTGTGTGCGTGCGTATGAGCAATGCGTGACTAAGTTTACCGGATCATAAGACTGTTACAGGGCTTATTATGCCAACACCAACATGATCATCACGATAAAGCTTATTTGTTTTTCCTGTCATTGTGGAATATGGAAACCACTTTTTCCTAGTGAAAAAAAAAAGAACTTTTTAATTTGAATTACCACAAAAAGGTTTTAAAATCATGTAGCCCATTAGAGTCTACATGAAATGTCGCTGACTAATGAATCCCTTTATATAGACGAAAACGAAAAAAAGGAAAAATATCTTACCTTTAGTAGTCCCACTTAGAGCTAACGTTTTATGAGGCAGGCCCTGGTTCTGCGAACGCGTCGCCCTCGAAATGATCGTTTTATTAAACCCTGGCTGCGTCCACGCCGTATTTCCTGATACTCAGACTCGCGCTCTCTGCTCTGCAAATTTGACACGATACCTAAGTATTTATAAGAAATTACTGACGTGAGTGGTAGGCTTGATAAGCTACATTATCATCGTGTGACAGAATGAAACCACGATCTTAATGCCTCTTAAGGATCAATCAAGTCATAAGAACGGCCGGCAAAGTGACATTAGAGCCGCCCCTAGCGGGAAGACAGCGAAAAATAAAAGTGGCTAAGGGGAGACGTATAGCACTCCAATGAAATTACGCGCCAAATTACTGGTACGAACTTAAGTGCACTTTGATAGAACAACCCTCTCGGCGAAGTAAATGCTTTCTTTTTTGAATTTTTTTCTGACAAATAACGATATATGAATTTCGGTGCATCTCACTGCAATACCCGGGACAGATTCATTGCGGTTTCTGATAGCATTTCGATTCCTTCTTGAATTTAAGTCCAGTAACAGAACTCGAAACAGTCTTTTATCGTGTTGCGTAACAATTTTTTTTTTTGCATATTTAACCCTATTTCCGTGGTAGCTGTGTTAGTTATTCAATATACGCATCACTTTGTAAAATGGAAATGGACCTTGGAGCAAAAAAGCACCACTGCCCTCATCAATATAACGCAAGACGATGGCCCAGCGCAATTGGTGAGGGACAAGCAAGCACATTAAAGGCAGCCAATGATGATAACCAGTCATGTGAAAGAGAAGAACTTAATAAAGTCAAAACACCACCAAGCAAGGGATATTGATGACTGAAATCAGTTTACCAGCACGGAACGGGTCATTAGTTGACTTATAATGGTTCGTAATTCGCATTTTTCTCAACTGATGTGATGTTATACGGGCTGTTTCAGAATATTGGTACAGTCGCTGACATGACCTGCAAGTATGGCACGGCAAGGATCCTATAGTGTCAAGCACCATGGAGCAATAATGTTTAAAAAGAAGAGCTGATTGAATTATTTTTTACGAACTTACTTAGGAAAAAACTGGCAAAGGAAGACCCCTACCATACCAAATTGTTTGTGCCGCCTTAAACGAAGACAACAAGCTTTTGCTGTGCGAGGAATGCTCCAGCAAAATCTAAGATTTGTCAGGGGGTAGGAGAAAATAATCTCTGCTTTAATTCGTAAATATACGGCAATAGTCAGGAAAGATTTTACTGTTTTACTGTAACACACGTATGTAGGGCATAGGGACTCGCTATCCTAGCGTCACTTGCGATGTTAACAATATCATGGTGGTTATATTAGCGAAAGTATGGCAGCTTGCTAGGTATATTGCCTCTGTCGCAGCCTAGGTCTGCGCCGAAGACAAATGGCCGAAATTAATGTGCTTTTAATATAATGTAATATATTATTAGTTCTGATCACTATAATTTGGAACAATTACCAGGTACAGCTACCATTTTACGGTATGACCTATGCGCACGCACATGGAAAGGGCGAAGTGTCTCTTCCAACCGGGTGAAGCTTTATTAACAGATCTTGATAAGGTGGCCTGAATGCAGTTACAACCTCGCTGATCCATTACAAAGTCTTTGGCCTTAAATTTTTCTTTCTTTCTTTCTTTCTATATCCATTTATTTATTTAATATTATTTTCTCCTCGACATCTTCAGGTAAACAGACCCTTTCATACGCTCACATTCTGATCAAGAAAAATATCATGCTTCTTCAAAATTTAAATGAAAGCCTTTACTGTATTTGTGTGCTTGGGTAACCCGTTAATAACACCCACAACTTGAGAGGCAGCAATTCATGTACGCCCTCAGCAACAAACACGACAATTCCATTTCCGGTCGTCCCTTGCGGCGGCCATCTTGGAGGTTTTGCGGTTCGAATCTATAGCTACCTTCATGGCTGAAAGGTTTTCTCGGCTTCTGTGACTGAATTGCAAATAAGAATTTCAGAAGAAGTGTACAGTCATCTAAATTAAGTTTTTCTTGTCCCAGGCGATATTTTCGTTGCACACATTCGTACTTTTTAATGAGAAAGTTTTTTGGTGAGCAAAATTGCTTTTATTAATTTTGTTTTATTTCATTGTTTTTTTTAATGTTTTAATGTTGTAAATAAAATATCACTTTCTTGCAGATGATGGTAAAATTGTTTCGTTCTTCATCCATTACAAAAAGGGACGGTAAACACACCCTATAGGTCAAGAATCATTTCTACCCATCTGAAACAGATAAATATATTTATACTGCACCTTTGATATTCGCAAAGGGCGCAATAGCTATTTAAAGTCTTTGTCCTTTCGATTTTTGTCTTGATTTTGTGAAAAAAGTTATTTTGGTTTAATATATTTAGAGTGACCGGCCTTTGATTTATACGCCTTAGTAAAATGGTGTTAACTTACGAAAGCGATTATTAAGAAAACGACCTCAAGTGATTTACGTAAACATCTCTTTTCATAACAGTAAATTCAAGCCACTATCAGACGCAATTTTTGACAATTATTCAGATATTAAACGAATAAATACCACAAAATTACCTCAGCAACAAAAGATAACCCGAGCAAGATATAAAAGACCTGAGCTGAAGTACGTCAGTGCCGCTCAGATATTCCTTCTTACCACAATTCTGAACAATTGTGTTGTGATATTGGTTTGGTTCAGCACGCGCGTGCGTGCGTGTGTGTGTGCGTGTGTGTGTGTGTGTATGTGTGTGCTTGTGTGTGTGTGGGTGTGTGTGTGTGTGTGTGTGTGTGTGTGTGTGTGTGTGTGTGTGTGTGTGAGAGAGAGAGAGAGAGAGAGAGAGAGAGATCGGATCTCACTCTCAAACAGCAGATCACTCTTGGGAGAAGTTGGGGCAATAAAAAGAAAAAACCAACAACAAACACCTCTGACGCCATATGCAGCCTTCTTTTATAATTTGCTTGTGTCTACTTTCCCCTTCTTTTTACTCTTTTTCATCTCGAGAGCAAGTTCCTTCTGATCCGGGATGTAAGAATCGTCACCGGTGACATTTTTTCCTTGCTTTTCATACACTTAAATGACACATCAGTTCGCGATAATGCAACGTAGGAAGAGGTCATACTTTCTTTACTGTCAGAGGGGTGTAAAATAGGTTTAAATATAAATAAAGGCTATAAAAACAACTTTAAAATACATCGACAAAAATGCCGAAAGGCGGGCATTCTGTCGGTTGATGATCTAAGGAATTTTGTGATGTTCTTGATTATTCCGAGCATAATCTTTAATTTGTTGGACATTAAAATGTGTTTTTACCACCTTCAGTGATAAGGTAAGGTGGGGGCAGATTTTTTGACAACCAGACTATAAATACCACAAAATAATCTCACTGAATATTCCATTAAATGATTATTAAATACTCAGTGCCCGTTTCGACCTTCTTATCCTTTCAAAACATTGCTCTCAGACACGTTTAATGAATCATTTTGGGACCATCTTTCTGTCTGAGCGACTTTTTTGTACATCACCTTATGCAGTTTAAATAAGTAATGGTTGGTTAAATGCTAGACGGCTGTAGAAGACATTTGGGAAATTAATTAATTATATCCCATCTACTGTCCTTGTAAAGGAGAACAGAGCGACAAATGGGTGGATCAATACTTTGGCCAGACATTTTCTACGAGCACCATAGAGAATATGGTATATATATATTGCATGATAGCCTTGCCAACATCTTGGCCACAATTCGTTATTTTCAGACAATGTTCGTCAAGAGATTGATGTAAGTGACGCAATAAGAAGATTTAATACAAATAATGCAATATTTGTCTATCACAATCACGAAATTGTCATACTTAACTGAAATTGACCACTTAATTGCCTGCCAAATGCAAGCGTTTCTTATACAGACAATTATCCCAAGTCACAAAGTGAAAGTCCCTTTATAAGGTCCGAGGTACAATGTGGCAAGTATAAACGAGTAAAATTTTAGCACTGGTGTTGAGAAACAATAATTGTGCTTTGTACTTTATTAGCATCTCTATCGCAATCTATGGCACTGACACAGAGTTCAAAGGTCAGTTCCTAATCCAGTGAAAATAGCTGTCTTTTCTGGAATACAGTTCAAACCAGCATGAAGACATTTGGGAACGGCAAAGCGGGTAAAAGCAAGAATTAAATTGGTCCTTATCTTGTTTCTTATGCCTCCAGTCAAATTGCCCTCCATTCTAGTGGGCAGGCATAAAGCTAGTGTCGTATAAGTAATTGCAAAACAAATCTATTGTCCATTTCTTCCTTTTCTTTTGTTTTTATTATTGCATCACTTAGATTTTTTTATATAAATATGTGTTTGCACGTGTGTGTGTGTGTGTGTGTGTGTGTGTGCGTGTGTGTATGTGTGTGTGCGCGCGCTTGGGTCCAGCTTTGTCAGCAAAATATTCTGTGAAATTTGAGAAAAGGCTGGCGCCTCTCTTTCCTCGCACTGGCTACGGCCATGAAGTTGATAAGCAATGCTGGAAACGTATGGAAATGTTACCGACTTTTGTTTTTTGTTTCCAGTGTCTAAAACTGGCTAACACCACCGGTTTTGAAGGAGTAGAAGTCAACATTTCGGGCCTGGCGCTGAGCAGGAGACCATTTCAAGACACTATCATACTAAATTTGGATAGAACTATCTCCGAGGGGATTCTCGCTTAATTGCAATTAACGTGGGCAGCTTAGATGTCTGTCACGCCTGCTGAGGCTGATAGGGGTAATTAACTATCGTTTAGCAGCTTTAGTGGGCGTCCCAGACGTCAAAGCCGCTCGGGCTGAAAGCAACTAAGCGAGGGACCCAGTGGAGATGGACCGATCCTGTTAGATTGATCTAGGGATGGGAACCCAGTCTAAGATACAGGTAAGATGGGGATTATATGAGTATGTTGGAAACAAGAGAAGGGGTGTAAATCTGTTAATCAGATTGCATTCAGCAAGAGTCCCCGCGGAGTTGGATCGATCTACGTAGAACAATAGTTTCATTGGGAATGTACCCTTATAGTTTTTGTTTCTGGGGTCAAAAATTGGCTCTTTTCCATTGATGCTGTTGAAGTTTATGTCCTTGGAGAAGGTAGATCAGCGTTTAGTTTTTGATCAACTGCGTATAAATACTCTTCTTTGGTACATAGTTGTGGGGGAATATTTTTACGATTTTTTTCATCGAAAATACCAAAAATAAACCGTTATGCATGGCGAGACATTTCTTTAATACCTTTTGTGGCTAGGATTTGACGCTCTGCGAAAATGACCTTTTCTATTTTGATAATGATTTTATTTGCATGTTATTTACATATGTATACATGACATTGAATGAACATCTGTGATCCATGCGTGTATTTCTGACACGTTTTTTCGTCTTAATGAAGCTTGCATATAATTGATCAAAATAGTCTTACAGTTAACAAACCTGTGTGTCAAAAATTTCTTGTACACTCAATGATAATGAAATATCTTAATACTAAAAATCATAAAAATAAGGCTTACGTATTAAAACTTGTTGGTATGATAATTTTTAGAATAAAATAACCCGGAATGATAATGGAAACGGAATACCAAAAATAACACCCGAATTTTTTGTGGAGATAAACAGAAATACACGTCTAAACTATCCTAGCGATTTTAAAACGTCATATATAATTAATATAAAACTATATACTTTCAAGTCTATTTTGCTGCAATGCACTTTTTTTTTAATGTGATTACTTTTAAAGGTGGCAACAGGCTGTATGAATGTACGAGATATGTTCTCCTAATCAAATCAAGATTGACTGGAAAATGCCAAATTCTTGTGATACAAATTGTTACTGTCAATATCACCGCCCAACAAATCATTTTTCGAAACGCACTTCCTTAGAGTAGCGTTTCTCGTCCAACTTATTCCCCCATAAAAGCAATTTCAGATCCCTTTTGTAAACAAGTGTTGAATGCAGACGATCATAGACTAAATCCAATATGGCGGTGTTCCCCTGTATGCCACCGTCATGCGGGTGAAGTTGGGACATCGGCGCACGACGCTCTGAGCGTCCGATCTCGTTAAAGCACAACTTTAAAGTGCTGAGACAAGTGTTGTTGTCCAAAGCCTCAAGGAGATCCAGGAACCCTTGTTTTCCAATGCCACACATGTTCAGACAAAGTGTTTTAAGGGAATTGTTATGTGACAACATGGCAGCAAGAGCCTCGGCGCCAGAATCTCCTAAGTGATTCATTCCTAAATCTAGCGACAGCAGAGTTTTATTCTCCGTTAATGATTGCGCAATGGCACCAGCGGCTTCCTTCGTGAAGCCACATTTCTCTAAATTGAGAAACTGAAGAGTCGTGTTTCTTGACAACATCGTACCAATATGGAACGCTGCGTTGTCACCAATATCGTTGGACGATAAGTCCAGAACAAGGAGGCCAGTGTTTCTCTCCAGTGCCCTAGAAAGTGCTCTACACCCTAGAAATGCGATATTATTTCCACGCAAGCGTAATTTTTTCAGCGCAGATCTATTTCCTAACAGCTGTGCTATGTGATCGCAGTCTCTGTCGTCCAACTCGTTAAATCCTAAATCCAACTCTCGCAGGGTGCCGTTTCCCACGAGATTTTGAACTATATCGCTGCAACCATCGTGCGAGATTCTCGTGTCCGTCAGATTTAGAGACTTCAGCGACGTGTTTTTATGCAGCGCATTCGAGAAGGCACGCGCTGCCTCGTTGGTCATGGGATTCATTCGAACGTCCAACTTCAGTAAACACTTATTTACTTGCAACGCTGACGCCAATCTTTCCATCCCATCACTGTCGATGCAGTTTTTAGGGATGCTGAGTTCTGATACACACCCGTATTTCTCCAACACGGACGCCAACACGGACGCTCCATCGTCGCCTAGGTTTTGGTCGTATATATCCAGTGATATAACTGGGACGTATTTTTCCGGACTTTCACAGCTGTCCGTCAGACAACCATCCATCTGGAGATTTTGCTCGATCATGTCAGTGAATTCCCGCGCTAATGCCACCGAAGCGCGTGGATTATCGCAGCTGGTCAGACGCGGGAAATAGCCTGGCGGAGTCGGGAGGGTGATGATCGGCAGGACCTCTCCGGTTTCCCGGTCGTAATAACTGATATCACAGTGCATGTGCGCGGCGTCTAGAGCCGGTGGCTGAGAGTGGTGGGCCCTGAGGACCTCCCCCACCAGCTCATACGGATCCTCCTCCAGCGGATCCACATCCGCCTCCGTGCCACTATCCACTTCCGGATCCAAGGGCTTATTTGGGTTGTGTTTTTCCAGAGTTTTGAAAACAGTTTCTAAAACTTCCAAAATGTCCGCCAAAGCCTCGTGATCCTCGTTAAGACGCAGTATGTATTTAAATGCCTCGAACTCCGCCTCTCCTTTTGTGAATAGTTCATCAACAATGAAAATGTTCATTGTTTTCTTTCTCTCCTCCTGCAGAACAATTTCCTTCTCCTGCTCCGTTATAACCCCTTTACGAAACAAGTGGTGCAGTACATCTGGGGCGTTCAGTCGGTCTATCAGCAAGTAACGCATGATTTCTAGTATCTGACGATGCTGAGCGAAGAGAAACTCGTCCGTCAACATCCGGGAGTCCCGAGACTCGATGGCCTTGTACCGACTACTCCGCGGATACGTTCTGCTCATGGGGGAGAGTTCGGGGGCCACATCAGTGCTCTGCAGGGATTTCAAGTCCGGGATGTTTTCGTAATTGCCGAAATATCCTGAGATACGTTTTTTCCGCAAGGGGGCGGTGGCGGTATTGACGTATAGACGTGGGGGTTTGGGTGGTGGGTTGGAATTCGAGGTGGCGCTGCTGAAGGAGGGGCTGGGAGAGGGGTCGCCGCCAGGCTGAGAGGTCCAGCTCTCCGGAGAAGAAATTTGCGGGGAACGGGAGGGGAAAGAGGGAAGGAGATCCACGGTGTGAGCAGCGTTCGGGTTCTCAGGGGGCAACAAGTCCAGATTACTCGGGCGGCCAGGGCGAGAGAAGAGAGGCGACGGTTGGATGTCATCTGGCGCGGAAATCATGGTCTTTGGGTTGTCTAGCATTGAGCCTGATTTCCGCTTGGACATGGTGGACCATCTCTTCTGATCCCCTTGTCTCAACCGACCTGGAATGAGAAAAGATAATTATTACTCATTGATTCTACTTGGACGTTAACCTCCTGCTTAAAGTGGCCGGAAAATATAAAAAATGACCTGTTAACATCAATCTGTGCTATGTATTTTAATAAAGGCACTGGCTGCAAATATTTAACGGAATTTATGGACATTGAGGTAAAAATGACTTTTCATCAAACTGAATAACATACAATTTACGTGAGTGATAAAACAAGTTAACATTTTCAAATGTGCCAGCTGCTTCCTCAACGTGTGCGATCTTTATACAGAGTTGAGAAGAAGCCATCGCTACAGACTGTCTGCGGAAAATTAGTCTTATTTTGGTAGTTACTGAAGACTGCCCAATTATCTGTGCCTGTTTTCGTTGTGTGTGATCTCAAAATACAGTTAGTCGAAAATTACTGACACAGAAGAACTGTGCAATCCAATCTGGGGAAATATAAGTTTCATATTTTGTGGTTACAGTATATACAATACTGAAGACTAGAAAATTACTGCGGGTCCTAACAGCAATACAAAAGCGATCTATTCAGGGTGAAGAGGTCCCACTTCGAGCAGGGTACATTACCACAAACGCCTACCTTTCAGACCGCAGAGAAAAGACATCGAAATAAGTACAAAGTCAGACTAAACCATCCACGCGCACCAGCAACGAAGACCGAATATATGATCCTATGTTTTCTCTGTCATAAGATGATTCTACACGGCAGTGCTCTGTTCTCGTCGACTGATGTAAGCCTGCAGTAACACATAATGGCTCAATCCTGTGATTTTTTCACCTCTTAATCTCGCCGTGTTCTGCAGTCCTCTCTCTAGGTGATCGGTCTACCACAACGCGCTGTAACACTCCAAATGACCACAGAAAAAGTCGTCTTCACACACAGTAGCAGCTGGCGACACGTCTGTTACACATTCAGTCCCAAGAAAGCGTCAATTCACACGGCTTCTCTTGTCACGACACCTCCTTAACGTCTCCCGACACAAGGGGGCTTGTTATCAGGTAATGTCCCCGTCGCCTGACACCCAGCGTCCAGGTGGCTATTACGGCCCACCTTTATCCTGGTCAACAAGCTACTTTAACAACCTGCTGGTCCGTGATTGCAGTCCACATGCTATATTTTATAAGTTAAGGATCTGTATATGGTGGTGTTGTGGTGATAGTATAGATCTGCATTGGAGGATTTCTTTTGTTGTTAAAAATGTATAGATAGAGGTGTGTAGTTTGTTTTGAGCTAAAAAAGACGACAGTGATGAGAGAGAGAGAGAGAGANGGATTCCGGCGGCACTGTACCACAATTCTGAACAGTTGTGTTGTGATATTGGTTTGCTTCAGCACGCGTGCGCGTGCGTGTGTGTGTGTGCGTGTGTGTACATGTATGTGTGTTTGTGTGTGTGTGAGAGAGAGAGAGAGAGAGAGAGAGAGAGATCGGATCTCACTCTCAAACAGCAGATTTCTCTTGGGAGAAGTTGGGGCAATAAAAAGAAAAAAAAACAACAACAGACACTTCTGACGCCATATGCAGCCTTCTTTTATAATTTGCTTGTGTCTACTTTCCCCTTCTTTTTACTGTTTTTCATCTCGATAGCAAGTTCCTTCTGATCCGGGATGTAAGAATCGTCACCGGTGACATTTTTCCTTGCTTTTCATACACTCAAATGACACATCAGTTCGCGATAACGCAACGTAGGAAGAGGTCATACTTTCTTTACTGTCAGAGGGGTGTAAAATAGGTTTAAATATAAGTAAAGGCTATAAAAACAACTTTAAAATACATCGACAAAAATGCCGAAAGGCGGGCATTCTGTCGGTTGATGATCTAAGGAATTTTGTGATGTTTATGATTATCCCTAGCATGGTCTTTCATTTGTTGGACATTAAAATGTGTTTTTACCACCTTCAGAGATAAGATAAGGTGGGGCAGATTTTTTGACAACCAGACTATAAATACCACAAAATAATCTCACTGAATATTCCATTAAATGATTATTAAATACTCAGTGCCCGTTTCGACCTTCTTATCCTTTCAAAACATTGCTCTCAGACACGTTTAATGAATCATTTTGGGACCATCTTTCTGTCTGAGCGACTTTTTTTGTACATCACCTTATGCAGTTTAAATAAGTAATGGTTGGTTAAATGCTAGACGGCTGTAGAAGACATTTGGGAAATTAATTAATTATATCCCATCTACTGTCCTTGTAAAGGAGAACAGAGCGACAAATGGGTGGATCAATACTTTGGCCAGACATTTTCTACGAGCACCATAGAGAATATGGTATATATATATATATTGCATGATAGCCTTGCCAACATCTTAGCCACAATACGTTATTTTCAGACAATGTTCGTCAAGAGATTGATGTAAGTGACGCAATAAGAGGATTTAATACAAATAATGGAATATTTGTCTATCACAATCACGAAATTGTCATACCTAACTGAAATTGACCACTTAATTGCCTGCCAAATGCAAGCGTTTCTTATACAGACAATTATCCCAAGTCACAAAGTGAAAGTCCATTTATAAGGTCTGAGGTACGATGTAGCAAGTATAAACGAGTAAAATTTAAGCACTGGTGTTGAGAAACAATAATTTTGCTTTGTACTTTATTAGCATCTCTATCGCAATCTATGGCACTGACACAGAGTTCAAAGGTCAGTTCCTAATCCAGTGAAAATAGCTGTCTTTTCTGGAATACAGTTCAAACCAGCATGAAGACATTTGGGAACGGCAAAGCGGGTAAAAGCACGAATTAAATTGGTCCTTATCTTGTTTCTTATGCCTCCAGTCAAATTGCCCTCCATTCTAGTGGACAGGCATAAAGCTCATGTCGTATAAGTAATTGCAAATCAAATCTATTGTCCATTTCTTCCTTTTCTTTTGTTTTTCTTATTGCATCACTTAGATTTTTTTATATAAATATATGTTTGCACGTGTGTGTGTGTGTGTGTGTGTGTGTGTGTGTGCGCGTGTGTGTGTATGTGTGTGTGCGCGCGCTTGGGTCCAGCTTTGTCAGCAAAATATTCTGTGAAATTTGAGAAAAGGCTGGCGCCTCTCTTGCCTCGCACTGGCTACGGCTATGAAGTTGGTAAGCAATGCTGGAAACGTATGGAAATGTTATCGACTTTTGTTTTTTGTTTCCAGTGTCTAAAACTGGCTAACGCCACGGTTTTGAAGGAGCAGAAGTCAACATTTCGGGCCTGGCGCTGAGCAGGAGACCATTTCAAGACACTATCGTACTAACTTTGGATCGAACTATCTCCGAGGTGATTCTCGCTTAATTGCAATTAACGTGGGTAGCTTAGATGTCTGTCACGCCTGCTGAGGCTGATAGGGGTAATTAACTATCGTTTAGCAGCTTAAGTGGGCGTCCCAGACGTCAAAGCCGCTCGGGCTGAAAGCAACTCAGCGAGGGACCCAGTGGAGATGGACCGATCCTGTTAGATTGATCTAGGGATGGGAACCCAGTCTAAGATACAGGAAAGATGGGGAGTATACGAGTACATTGAAAACAAGAGAAGGGCTGTTAATCTGTTAATCTGATTGCATTCAGCAAGAGTCCCCGCGGAGTTGGATCGGTCTACGTAGAACAATAGTTTCATTGGGAATGTACCCTTATAGTTTTTGGTTTCTGGGGTCAAAAATTGACTCTTTTCCATTGATGTTGTTGAGAGGTCAGCGTTTAGTTTTTGATCAGCTGCATATAAATGTCTTCTTTGGTAAATAGTTGTGGGGGAATATTGAATAAATTAGAAAAAAAAAAATCGATTTTTTCATTCAAAATACCAAAAATAACCGTTATGCATGGCGAGACATTTCTTTAATACCTTTTGTGGCTAGGATTTGACGCTCTGCGAAAATGACCTTTTCTATGTTGATAATGATTTTATTTGCATGTTATTTACATATGTATACATGACATTGAATGAACATCTGTGATCCATGCGTGTATTTCTGACACGTTTTTTCGTCTTAATGAAGTTTTCATATAATTGATCGAAATAGTCTTACAGTTAACAAACCTGTGTGTCAAAAATTTCTTGTACACTCAATGATAATGAAATATCTTTATACTAAAAGTCATAAAAATAAGGCTTACGTGTTCGAATGAATATTTCGATAAAACTTGTTGGTCTGATAATTTTTAAAATAAAATAACCCGGAATGATAATGGGAAAGGAATACCAAAAATAACACCCGAATTTTTTGTGGAGATAAACAGAAATACACGCCTAAAGTATCCTAGCGATTTACAAATGTCATATATAATTAATATAAAACTATATACTTTCAAGTCTATTTTGCTGCAATACACTTTTTTTAATGTGATTATTTTTAAAGGTGGCAACAGGCTGTATGAATGTACGAGATATGTTCTCCTAATCAAATCAAGATTGGCTGGAAAATGCCAAATTCAAATGATACCAATTGTTACTGTCAATATCACCGCCCAACAAATCATTTTTCGAAACGCACTTCCTTAGAGTAGCGTTTCTCGTCCAACTTGTTCCCCCATAAAAGCAATTTCAGATCCCTTTTGTAAACAAGTGTTGAATGCAGACGATCGTAGACTAAATCCAATATGGCGCTGTTCCCCTGTATGCCACCGTCGTGTGGGTGAAGTTGGGACATCGGCGCACGGCGCTCTGAGCGTCCGATCTCGTTAAAGCACAACTTTAAAGTGCTGAGACAAGTGTTGTTGTCCAAAGCCTCAAGGAGACCCAGGAATCCTTGTTTTCCAATACCACACATGTTCAGACAAAGAGTTTTTAGGGAACTGTTATGTGACAACATGGCAGCAAGAGCCTCGGCGCCAGAATCTCCTAAGTGATTCATTCCTAAATCTAGCGACAGCAGAGTTTTATTCTCCGTTAATGATTGCGCAATGGCACCAGCGGCTTCCTTCGTGAAGCCACACTTCTCTAAATTGAGAAACTGAAGAGTCGTGTTTCTTGACAACATCGTACCAATATGGAACGCTGCGTTGTCACCAATATCGTTGGACGATAAGTCCAGAACAAGGAGGCCAGTGTTTCTCTCTAGTGACCTTGAAAGTGCTCTACACCCTAGAAATGCGATATTATTTCCACGCAAGCGTAATTTTTTCAGTGCAGATCTGTTTCCTAACAGCTGTGCTATGTGATCGCAGTCTCCGTCGTCCAACTCGTTAAATCCCAAATCCAACTCTCGCAGGGTGCCGTTTCCCACGAGATTTTGAACTATATCGCTGCAACCATCGTGCGAGATTCTTGTGTCCGTCAGATTTAGAGACTTCAGCGACGTGTTTTTATGCAGCGCATTCGAGAAGGCACGCGCTGCCTCGTTGGTCATGGGATTCATTCGAACGTCCAACTTCAGTAAACTCTTATTTACTTGCAACGCTGACGCCAATCTTTCCATCCCATCACTGTCGATGCAGTTTTTAGGGATGCTGAGTTCTGATACACACCCGTATTTCTCCAACACGGACGCCAACACGGACGCTCCATCGTCGCCTAGGTTTTGGTCGTATATATCCAGTGATATAACTGGGACGTATTTTTCCGGACTTTCACAGCTGTCCGTCAGACAACCATCCATCTGGAGATTTTGCTCGATCATGTCAGTGAATTCCCGCGCTAATGCCACCGAAGCGCGTGGATTATCGCAGCTGGTCAGCCGCGGGAAATAGCCTGGCGGAGTCGGGAGGGTGATAATCGGTAGGACCTCTCCGGTCTCCCGGTCGTAATAACTGATATCACAGTGCATGTGCGCGGCATCTAGGGCCGGGGGCTGAGAGTGGTGGGCCCTGAGGACCTCCCCCACCAGCTCATATGGATCCTCCTCCAGTGGATCCACATCCGCCTCCGTGCCACTATCCACTTCCGGATCCAGGGGCTTATTGGGGTTGTGTTTTTCTAGTGTTTTGAAAACAGTTTCTAAAACTTCCAAAATGTCCGCTAAAGCCTCGTGATCCTCGTTAAGACGCAGTATGTATTTGAATGCCTCGAACTCTGCCTCCCCTTTTGTGAATAGTTCATCAACGATGAAAATGTTCATGGTTTTCTTTCTCTCCTCTTGCAGCACGATTTCCTTCTCCTGCTCCGTTATAACCCCTTTACGAAACAAGTGGTGCAGTACATCCGGGGCGTTCAGTCGGTCTATCAGCAAGTAACGCATGATTTCTAGTATCTGACGATGCTGAGCGAAGAGAAACTCGTCCGTTAACATCCGGGAATCTCGAGACTCGATGGCCTTGTACCGACTACTCCGTGGATACGTTCTGCTCATGGGGGAGAGTTCGGGGGCCACATCAGTGCTCTGCAGGGATTTCAAGTCCGGGATGTTTTCGTAATTGCCGAAATATCCTGAGATACGTTTTTTCCGCAAGGGGGCGGTGGCGGTATTGACGTAGAGACGCGGGGGTTTGGGTGGTGGGTTGGAATTCGAGTTGGCGCTGCTGAAGGAGGGACTGGGAGAGGGGTCGCCGCCCGGCTGAGAGGTCCAGCTCTCCGGAGAAGAAATTTGCGGGGAACGGGAGGGGAAAGAGGGAAGAAGATCCACGGTGTGAGCAGCGTTCGGGTTCTCAGGGGGCAACAAGTCCAGATTACTCGGGCGGCCTGGGCGAGAGAAGAGAGGCGACGGTTGGATGTCTTCTGGTGCAGAAATCATGGTCTTTGGGTTGTCTAGCATTGAGCCTGATTTCCGCTTGGACATGGTGGACCATCTCTTCTGATCCCCTTGTCTCAACCGACCTGGAATGAGAAAAGATAATTATTACTCATTGATTCTACTTGGACGTTAAACTCCTGCTTAAAGTGGCCGGAAAATATAAAAAATGACCTGTTAACATCAATCTGTGCTATGTATTTTAATAAAGGCACTGGCTGCAAATATTTAACGGAATTTATGGACATTGAGGTAAAAATGACTCTTCAACAAACTGAATAACATACAATTTACGTGAATGATAAAACAAGTTAACATTTTCAAATGTGCCAGCTGCTTCCTCAACGTGTGCGATCTTTATACAGAGTTGAGAAGAGGCCATCGCTACAGACTGTCTGCGGAAAATTAGTCTTATTTTGGTAGTTTACTGAAGACTGCGCAATTATCTGTGCCTGTTTTCGTTGTGTGTGATCTCAAAATACAGTTAGGCGAAAATTACTGACACAGAAGAACTGTGCAATCCAATCTGGGAAAATATAAGTTTCATATTTTGTGGTTACAGTATATACAATACTGAAGACTAGAAAATTACTGCGGGTCCTAACAGCAATACAAAAGCGATCTATTCAGGGTGAAGAGGTCCCACTTCGAGCAGGGTACATTACCACAAACGCCTACCTTTCAGACCGCAGAGAAAAGACATCGAAATAAGTACAAAGTCAGACTAAACCATCCACGCCTGCCAGCAACGAAGACCGAATATATGATCCTATGTTTTCTCTGTCATAAGATGATTCTACACGGCAGTGCTCTGTACTCGTGGACTGATGTAAGCCTGCAGTAACACATAATGGCTCAATCCCGTGATTTTTTTCGCCTCTTAATCTCGCCGTGTTCTGCAGTCCTCTCTCTAGGTGATCGGTCTACCACAACGCGCTGTAACACTCCAAATGACCACAGAAAAAGTCGTCTTCACACACAGTAGCAGCTGGCGACACGTTTGTTACACGTTCAGTCCCAAGAAAGCGTCAATTCACACGGCTTCTTTTGTCACGACACCTCCTTAACGTCTCCTGACACAAGGGGGTTTGTTATCAGCGTAATGCCCCCGTCGCCTGACACCCAGCGTCCAGGTGGCTATTACGGCCCACCTTTATCCTGGTCAACAAGCTACTTTAACAACCTGCTGGTCCGTGATTGCAGTCCACATGCTATATTTTATAAGTTAAGGATCTGTATATGGTGGTGTTGTGGTGCTAGTATAGATCTGCATTGGAGGATTTCTTTTGTTGTTTAAAATGTATAGATAGAGGTGTGTAGTTTGTTTTGAGCTAAAAAAGACGACAGTGATGAGAGAGAGAGAGAGAGAGAGAGAGGGAGGGGGGTAATATGTATTCTATTGTTTCAAGGACCGAAAACGCACATAAGCTTATGTTTGAACGGGATTTTCATTTGAAAAAAAAATTATCAGATAGCACCGAGCCCTAAGCCAACCGTAATAATAGAGAGGAAGACATAGAATGGTAAACTGGTAAACCACAATGGGAATCGTTTTTTCCGTTTGTCAACTGGTAAAAATAATAAATGAAAAAAAAAATAATAATAAAACAGCCAATGGTAGTAATCATAAAGTGCTCACACTAAGTATCTCCAGTGTTTATTGTTATATTTCCATCTAAAATCACTGGAACACGGAGGGAAATCACAGCCCTGAATTAGTTGAAGGGGCGTTTGTATCTAATAGGGTACCTTGGGTACCTCTGGCTTCATTTTGACATTTTCTTTTTAACTATGTGATAAATCGTGTCTGACCAAAACTGTGCGATATGTTTATCGGGCACGAGTATGACGTCACTTTAAAATGTCCGATCTTGAGAACAAGTATTTCAAAAACTTCCTGACAATTTTGATGTATTTGGTCATGCTATTTACCGGCTCGTGTTGCCTTCATTTATGCTAGTTTTATGTTTGACGAGGTTTGATAACTTTTGTTAGAGGGGAATACGTATTCGGATATAAAATCGCGACACTTTAATACAATGCCAACCACAGTGGACTAAATATATGTTTGCCATCTTATTATTTCAATATTGATTCAAGTTTATCATCAATCTGCCTTTTACATTCTAGAATACTCTCATTATTTCTCATAACTTAACGCTATTTTTGTAAATCTCCAAATAATCTCTTACTTTGTTATGGATCTGTGCAGATGTTGTGGCTCCTCAGGAATCACATTATTAATATTTATTATATAGCGATATTAAACTGAGAAGACTTTGAAAATGGTCACAATCATGGATTCAATAGGCAAACAAAAATAGCCTGTGCGTCAACATAATTAAATCAATGCAGAAAAAAAGGATATCGCCATGCCACCAAAAACAGTATAGCGCGTCTTTTATATTAATACGTCGGCCTAATGTATATTAACATTCATGTCTATAGTATCACAGTTCACCCTCTGTATTCTCTGTGTCTGCTATCTGTGCTGGTTGGAATTCTATACTAAGCGACTTTTCTGGTAGTTAAATCACGCCGATGCGTGACGTTACCAATAGCGCGCGCTGTGTGACGTCATTTGGAGACTGAAGTCCCAGTAATAACTCGTGTGTATCTGGGACCATTATCAAATGACATTGTCACAGTGTCTTGTTAATCACAGCATTAACTATGTGGTCGTGTATTAGCCGCTCTGTCCTACATAGATCTTAACTATGGAAAACAACCTCGCAGAAACAACGCCGCTTTTTCTCTGTTATCTACCCTGCATACCTGGGCCGCCATTAAAGAACGTTTCTCACAACTCATAAATCATGAAGCTTGTTGTAAGCGACACGCTGCAGCTTGAGCCTCCCGCGCAGGTTCAAGCGCGATGTTATTTTATTTCATGGGCAGATCAGCTGTCCGTTGTAATGTAAAACAATCTAGCTTCAACTAATATAGATAGAAAATAAGGAGCTCTGCGGTACACGTATGAATAATTCTGCATTCAGCCGATATAGTTTGATCTATATTCATTTTAGTTATATGATGCATATTTATATTAAATCACAAAAAAAAAGGATAATACCGTCGTCATCAAAGTAGAAACACAATTGATAGGAATATTATCATATGGTAAAAATAGATTTTATTATGAGATTTTCACCTCTTCTTGTACAAAATTTATGGAGTTGATTTTTAAAATGAAGTCTAGTGAATACTGGTCCGGCATCCCTCACTATCACGGGTCCATAAGTACTGGAAAGTAATATGCTACCTCTGTAACTGGTTATCCAGTGTCCCAGAAACTCGTCCTCTCAGAGAGGGTGACACCGAACTCTTTATTAATATGTTATTTTCCCTCGCTTTGTTCCTCGCAGTAAGTTATCATAAAATTGCAATTTACGTTCATTACACACTTTGCTTTACGGTGGAAGATGACCCACTGGACTTTCCTGTACAGATAGAGATCGGCATTCCTGCAGCTCCACGTGTGTTATAAGATCTACGGCGCGATATGGCACAACCCTGGGAATGTTTTAGAGATATTAATTTACATACTGTTTGTAACATATTTTTTTGCTTCATAACTTATTTACTTTTTAATTCCCCATTTTTTTGTGTCGCAAGTGATTTTTAAATGACATAATGGCGATGAGATGATGGGGGTGGGGTGGATGGGCTCTGCACGGACTCTGCCACAACTACATAAAATTTTTCCACACTCCATAAACAAAGTTTTCAATCAATAAATTATATGGAATTGGATTAAACCGCACTAACTCCAAAATTCTTCCTACATCTCCACCATGCCTTGTTCACGTTCCTGTCTGATGTACAACATGTATCTTTTTAAACAAGAATCGTAAGTCAATATCTTCCCCCCCCAAAAAAAAAAAAAAAAACACGTGCGCATCTACCGTCATATCTCTGTCTCTCTCTCTCTCCCCCCCTCCCCTCCCCAACTAACCGTCGTTTTCTAGAGAGCGGAGATTCAGACCCTCAAATCAGGACTTCACGCCTTGGTGAATCAGGAAGGGGGAAGGTGGTGGTGGTGGTGGGGGGGTGTAACGATGCTTTATCCGCCTCATGTTAAAACCGAATCGATATATTTTCTTAAAGCACGACCTCTTGCCTACCTTCGTCTATTCTGTCATTTTAGTTACATCGAAGGCATCCTGTTTGATGTAAAACATGCATCTTTTTAAACCAGAATCGTAAGTCAATATTTTAACCCCCCCCTCCCCGAAACACGTGCTTGTCCACCGTCTACCGTCACTACGATAGTATTTTTTAATTTTGTATTGATCATTGAACTAACAGAATCTTCTGGTTGAAGTTGTCATAAAATCGAGTGGGAATTTCCTGTTCCCGTTTGTTTGAAGTTTTTCACAACAGAGAGCTTAAGTTTTTATACCTTTTGATTCTGCAATGAATACAGCTTACCAACGCCATATACAGAATGTGTACCAGCATTTCCTTACTTCTATTTTCAGATTGTTTTATCACACTACATCGGCACAGTTTTCGTTTTTTATGTTCTCAAGGCGTGATAAAAGCAATATATAGGAGGCAATATCATCAGTGTTTATCTATGGAGTGTGTGGGTAGTCTTAAGAAAAAATATCTCTACTATATTTTTAGAATCATGTGATTAGAATGTTATGTTATTAGAATTGAAAACTCTTATACTAAATTGTTTTACTCCCCCCTCTCTCTCTCTCTCTCTCTCTCTCTCCCCCTCTCTCCCCCCACTCACCGCCGTAAGGGTTCTCGTCCTGGAGAGCCGAGCTGCGCGCTGAATGGCAACTTGACAGCGTGTCTCCCATCAAGCCGTCTTGGACCCTCACAGACGCCAGAGAGAACGCATCCCAGTGCTGCTGCACCCGGCTAGCTTCTGGGAACGAAAATAAAACATGTGTCAACTGCGTGGAAAAATTAGGCGTACACTCCATTTGTTTTCACTTTTGTTGGTAATGAAAATATAATTGATCAATTTCAGCCAGTAGACAGATATTACATAGATTAAAAACATGATAAAAGCGTCCCAATTCACATCAGCTATGCCATTAATAGTTTTATCTGGCGATGTCAGTGACGCTCAACTTGACAAATATTGAATTTTTTCACCAGGTCCACTTTTTTCTAAGGAGACTCATCACTCTGTGGACTCAGAAGGACGAGATGATGTAACCACACTCAGCTGACAGCGAAAACAGATACCAAATAAACGAGAATAGAAAGTGAACATTACAGTGTCTGTGAGGTTTTTCTTGAATGTCAAAGGTGACTGTCGAAAGCGAATATCAGACTTAGAAAAACGAGATCCGATTAAATGATTCACGCAGAAAGAATAATCCATATTCATCTGTCTAGAAATTACATGTGTTCAGACACGGAGGACATTGGAATGGTAATCGGTCTAAGTCGCGTCATTACGCTACAAAGATGTTTTTAATGTGAGACTTCTTTTTCGTTGGTAAACTGATGACGCAAGATGATTCAAGTTCATGTTTAAGCAAGAACAGAGTTATTTTTTAAAAGTAATCCTTTGCCTGGTGAAACATCCATCCTATTTTTTTGTTTAATTATACCACAGACATAATAAACGGTATTTGTCAGATGTCCCGAAGAAATCGGTCCAAAAATAAGACAAAGGAAATGTAGAATATGTCTGTATAAAGCAACAAGGGCATTATTGTATTGAAAGCTTTGATATCCTGTGTAACAAAAACGCAATTGTCGTGAATCTATCACTAATGCGTTCCCAATTCCAGACACGGCCGCTGCTATGCTAGCAACTCGTTTATTCAGGGAGATTAAATAACTTTCGTTCAAGGACAAATAGCTAGGAGTGGAGCATCTATTTTACACTTCAAAGGATAATTTTGCGTTCTCAAATCCCCATAAATATATGCCATAAAACGTGTGTTATCTATCATTTATAAAAAAAGATGATCTTTCTTGAAACAAGAACTGAATATTCTGCACAACGTCTCCTTACATAAGCTTGTTGTAGAACAGTAGGTATGGGAGGTTGATCTATCCGCTAATATACAGAAAATATACGGGATTCTTTCTAAGGCACACGCACAACGCACACGCACGCACGCAGTACATTGCACTTAGAACACTGCAAACAAAATCCGAATTACTTGCGGTATCCAGTCCACATGTTACCCTCATATTCACGAGAAGAAAGATGCAGCTGAAACGAAGCCCGTTTTCTCCTTTCTAAACATGTACATGTAGCCCCCCCCCCCCCCCCCCCCGGAAAAAAAAAGGATTAATCTTATCCCGGTGGCGTAATGTCACTAAATTGATGAATGACACTGTTGACGCGGCAATTAATAGTGAACGCATTTATCAGTGGCACCTTCTTTTGTCATCGAAATAAAAGAGAAAAGTTCACTTTCATCACAAAAGAAGAAGCAATAGAACCACACTTTGCAGGAAATGTCTACATTGACTTACGTAATCTTCATACGCATCCCAGTTTTGCTGATACAAGTATTTTTTTAATGGAAAGGAAAGTCACTAATATTTACATTTGAGAAAGGCCGTATTTGCGTTTGTTTACCTTTGAAATTTGTTTTCAAGGTGACATAATTGAACAAAGAAAAAAAGTGGAGTGACAGCCGTGGGAAGAAATAATACAGACGTGTTAGTAGACAGTGGCGGCCTCTCGCGGTACTCTTAATGTCGTCTGCTGTGACTTTGCGTGTTTAAAACACAACCATATTGAGTCCAACTTCTGTCGTCCGATACTGAGTCGTCGACAGATAATTAGTTTCTTGTTAAGTCAGGAATAAAACCAGGTATTTAGATTTAAAACGGCATCCTATTTTATTTCCTACCACACAAAGATGGAAATATCAGTCTTGACCGAGAGCTCTTACTTAAGAGAAATTATAATAATAATGATTGCAACAAGTTGCATGCAATTTATACACGATGAGTGATGATAAAGGATGAAATTTCATTCTAGACAGTTCTATAAAACCGACCAAATGAAGGCCATTATAAAGATAGGTATAAAAAGGTGACAAATGTAGACGGCCCCTTACATGCAATAAAACACATCTAATATATGTAATGGGGACACAATGGCACAGCGTAGTATGTAGCTAAGGTCACGTAGGGTCAAAACTTCACGCATATATATTACTTTCTTGGTCATATGTGTGGAGCGCTGTGTGTGTGTGTGTGTGTGTGTGTGTGAGAGAGAGAGAGAGAGAGAGAGACAGAGAGACAGAGTAGAGAGAAAGTAAGAAAGAGAGAGAGAGAGTGTGTGTGTGTGTGTGTGTGTGTGTGTGTGTGTGTGTGTGAGAAAGAGAGAGAGAGAGACGGAAAGATGACCTACAGATGTACGTTTAAATGTAACGAGTTGCCACCAAAACTTAATATCGCTTTTTGCACATATATCAAATACTACTACCGTGTATGTATCACGTCCCACACGTTCGACAGAGTGACACTGATTCATCCACTTACACGATGCTGCAGGTATATTAATATCTGCTCGAATTTAATATGTCTGTGTCTCCATCGTGCAATGTTATGGTGGATGACATCAATATTGAGGCAAATAACAAGAGAAGATATACCTGTGAAATTTTGATTGTGCTGTTAGGTATTGCGGTTTTATTTGAACATATTTTGTAGATTTTAGAACATATTCACATGCCTATGAATCCAAATTATCTGTGTGTGAGTGTGTGTCTTCGAGAGAGAGAGAGAGAGAGAGAGAGAGAGAGACATGTGCCGTGTACCTACTATAAGAAACTTTCCGGTGTTCAAAATGTCGTCCGTTTCTCACAATTATCGTCTGCTAACAATTCGATAAAAGTGTTACCCCATACAATGCTGGTAATCTTTCCAATCGGAAAACTGTCGTCTGATGAATAAACCTGTCGTCTGCCAAAGTAGGATTAATAATCATTACGAACAAAATGTTCCCTCAGTTTTGTGAACACTGACACAACTCCGTCCTCACTGTCTCTGTGAAATGAGATTTACATCTGTCGTCTGCTACTAAATCCTCAGTGGACTTAACCCATCGTCATTTACTTCAATGAACGCGCAGAGAGCGCTTAATAAAACGCAACATCATATCGACGGCTGACCTTACTTGAATGACGCCAACTTCCATTAAGAATTAAAACCATGCGACCGCAGATGTTTAAAAATCCTCCCACTCAATGCGGGGATGTCACTCTCATAAGGTGAGGTAAGTGTGAGTTAAATTCACAAGTCAAGATGGTAAATTGCCCGAAGCCAACCTGTCAACATTCTTAAAATACAGTTGACTGATTTTTTTTACCTTGCCAAATCGCCTGATAGTCTGCATAAAGTTGAAGAGAAAGAAGAAATGAAAGAGAATTTTTCGAACATTTATCAAGTCATAGAGACCAAAAGAAAAGAGGAAAGAAAATAAAAAAAGAAATTGTTTGACTGGGGACTATAAGATTATTGACCATTAGTTATCATTCCTGGAAAAGAGGGGCGTTGGGGGGCATGCTTTTGCTTTTTTATTGGGTAAGGGAGCTTTGAAACAATCGTACATGCACAAGGACCTTACCTAACAACGGTAGATATTCTAGATATTAACAGATACGTCTCTAGTTAATACATGGAACCGGAGAAGATTGATTGTGCCCGGAAGTGACGTGCAGTGGTGTTAGAAGCGAAGCTGAGTGGTCATTTTAACATAGAGGTGAACGGCAGTGAAGACGGGTTGTCGGAGGAAAAACAAGTTTTCTAAACAACATGGTAAGATAACTCTCTTTTTTTAAGCATTTTGGGCAGAGAATACTTGAAGAAATAATAGACGCATGATATGAAAACGTGGCACGGAACTTGAAGGTGCAAAATTATCGTGCTTAATTTGCGGTCAACTTGTTTAGAAATAAATGCTGCGTCGACCGCCAGCGCGACAAAAAGCGTAAAGGGGAAATAATTCCCGGGAGTCTATAAATCGTTGTCATGTGGAAATTTGGCATTAATGTAATCCGATATGTCCATGTCTAAGTATTTTTGGGTGTTTTATGGTATGGGCTGCAATTACAACGATGTTTTAGAGGTCTTGAAGGACCTTGTGAAAACCAGGAAGTAGTTCGTAACTAACAAGTGGAATGTACCGATCTCCGACTGCTGTGCACAGCTGTGTCTTTTTTTCAATATATTGACGAATTTTTATATCTTTATATGTCCATCTGGCATGAAATTCCACACACATGATCACACTGATATACCTTTTACACTGGGGAAGGCGCTAATCAGTGACAAATGCCAAGACAAAGGTGACATTCTGACAGCCTCTTATCTGAGTTAAAAATCACTGACAAAAGAGAAGGGAAATCAATTTCCTCAGGCTGGCAATCATTAGCCTATAGAAATTGGTCATGTTACATCTTATCTACCTGTGAGAATCGTTTTACCAACTGAGTATTGCATAATAATGTCAATTATTAGTACTTTAAGCTAGTCTTAATGACCTGTCAGCTCACCTGAATTCTCTTTCCGTCTTTTTGGGAAGATCTTGTCAGTGAAATGCCAGTCGCGTACTTGTGATTTTTTAGCTCAGATAAGAGGCTGTCAGAATGTCACCTTTGTCTTGGCATTCGTCACTGATTTATGCCTACCCCAGTGTAAAAGGTGTATTAGTGTGCTCACGTGTGTAGCATTTCATGTCAGATGGACATATAAAGATCTAAAAATTTGTCAATATATTGAAAAAAAGATACAGCTGTGCACAGCAGTCGGAGATCGGTACATTTCACTTGTTAGTTACGAACTACTTCCTTGTTTTCATAAGGTCCTTCAAGACCTCTAAAACTTCGTTCTAATTGCAGCCCATACCATAAAACACCCAAATAATACTTAGATATGGACATATCGGATTATATTAATGCCAAATTTCCACATGGCAACGATTTACAGCCTCCCGGGAATTATTTTCCATTTACACTCTTTGTCGCAATGGCAGTCGATGCAGCATTATTTTAAAACAAGTTGACCGCCAATTAAGCACGATTTGCACCTTCAAGTTCCGTGTCACGTTTTCATATCATGCATTTATTATTTCTACAAGTTTTCTCTGCCCAAAATGCGTAAAGAAAAAGTATTATCTTACCATGTTGTTTAGAAAACTTGTTTTTCCTCCGACAACCCGTCTTCACTGCCGTTCACCTCTATGTTAAAATGACCACTCAACTTCGTTTCTAACACCACTGCACGTCACTTCCGGCACAATTCTGACCAATGCTGATCTTCTCCGGTTCCCTTTATTGATGGCACTTTTCTGCACTGTGAGTTTGGGAAAAGTGCGCATAATTAAGCTGCGGCCCTGGTAGAGGCCCAGTGGGTGGGTAAAATGGACGTCAAGCTGCCAACTCGGCTTTTCGTGCCAAAAGACGGCAAGTGTTTTATCCTTAATGCAGCTTACATCATGACCACTAAACAGACACACTATATACAATGTACTCCTATATTTTGTTGATTTTTTTTTTTTTTTTTTTTTGCGTTTGATACCAAGGTGAAAAGAAGTGTGAAATAAACCCACGGGTCACAAATATATCACACGATGCAAAATGGTAATGGTGCAACTTTTTTTTTAACGAAGCGCGACTCTGCAGCCCAAAATCTGACTCATTATCTTGAGAATCCGCATGATTTATGCCCCAATCTTTATTTTCCTACGTATCAGTTTATATTTTAAGTTACCAAGGCAGTGCCAAGAGTCTGTCAAATGTAATTTGAGAAGGGCGTGGACTTTTTTCATACTTTAAATTAATAAATGCTTTTAGGCGAAACTCCATTGACATTTTAGTTTTACGGGCGACCAAGGGCGAACTCTAGGTGTACACAACTAGATGCCAACAAAAAGCTTGTTTACTTCTGTATTTCATTTGATATAATTGCACACTAAATATGCTTCGCACGTGTTAATTCTATGTAGCTTATCCGCCCATCGCCTTAAGAATATCTTGCATTCTGAAGACCGACCCCTTTCAGAAAATAATGCAATTGAAATAAGAAAGTAAATACTATTTGTTAGGTAATATGGGGACATATTGTTGAAAATTGACGTTGATGGAATTTGTAGAACAATACTAGAGGCAATACTAGGATCTGTATCGGGTCTTCGTTAAATGGCAGAGGCCTGGACTTCTCTCTTCTTGTCTGTCCAGATCAATCTCTCAAATCTCTTGTTATAACAGGGTCGAATGGGACCAGAGAACGTCACTTTTGATATCGTATGCAACGGAAAAGCTGTAGTGTGTAACGTCCTGTCGGATTGATCTTTATCCGAATTTTTGTTGGACAGCCGGAAGTGGCTAGTGGTCGGCAGCATGAAGCACTTAACTATTTGCTAAGATTCTTTCCTATTTTGTCTTATCAGATGGAAGGAAGTGCCGTTCTTTATGTAACAGTGCAGAGAACAACATAGAACTCGATTATGTGCTGTTGTTGTCTCCAGAAAGTCGTCTAACAGAAGGAAGCCGTCTTACACCCCATTTCCATAGATTAGATCGACCTACTTTAGATCGACCTAACACCCTGGGGGTTCACGCTAAATAGCTGTCAGCCGGGCGGGCACGAAAGTTAATTATCCCCTTACAGCTTGTAATAGACGGGACGGACATTTAAGTCGGATTATCTGAAAGTAATCTAGTGAGACTCCCCGCGGGGATAGATCGATCTAAAATCTATGGGAATAGAGCCTTACTCAAGCCGTCTAACTTGTGTCTCATCGTGTCGCCAAGACTTGTCATATGTCATCACTGTGACACAGCGTGTTGTGACTCGAATGTTATATGTGATCAGACCGTTAACTTCAACCTGTTTTTATGAATTAAATACTGTTTTGAGTGTGGAAACCTCTGAATAATTTAATTTTGATGGGTATTTGTTTTTTTACGTCTAACCCCCTCCCCCCCCATATGTCACCATCGCACATTTGTCGGTTCTTCTGAAAGCCGTGTCACAGGTACTTTGTCGCTAACACGTACACCAACCATCATACACACTGTATATACACTATGACCGTGGTGCAGTACGACACAAAACATTAAGTCCAGAAAAGCTGCAACTGCTCTACCTGACACTCGTATGCAAGGATTAATGTTATGCCATGGTCTAATGTAGCTGTAGCCTCCAAAAAGAAGAAAAAAAAAGAACCCATGTGGCCTTGTCCCAAACACGTATCTCTTCAATAAGATACCTGTGGTGGCTCGGATCTACCACAGAACCCAAAATTATTGCCTCCCTAGATTAAGTTTTCTGTTTCTAGCACTCGGACTCTTATTCACATTTTAAATCAATCGAGTTAGCACAAATAAATAAATAAATAAATAAATAAATAAATAAATAAATAAATAAATAAATAAACAGGAATACTAGAGGGTTATATTCTGTTCTACGTTGCCCAATGTCAGGTGTAAAAAAGACATTGGGAAACATAGAAGAAGATAATAACACAACCTACCATGTGTACATACCTGTTCCCACCCTCTACCAGGCGTCACAGAGATATTTTTCACTAGATATCCACCGATATTCCTCTGGCCTATTCTGTGCACTTTGTACTGCTCAGCCAAAAATTTTACACAGAAATGACGCCCTCACTCTGATAGAGACAGTTTAGAAACTAATCTAAGATAGCACCTGTTTAAAGGTAATACTATAGATTCTCACGTCCTCTCCTGTGTGCCCGACAGCATGGCCGGCCATTTCTTGTCCAATTTTAATGTTTGTTGTCCTATTTACAGCCAAAATTCCTCAACTTGGCAACTTATCAGAGACAGAAGTCGTAGTATTTGTTAACAATCTAGCACATATACACCTAAATCTCACTCAAGTTGTGAGTCGTACTCTCAACGTGTCTTATCAGACATATGAGCGGTGTAGTAGCAGTCGTTAGCAGTCAAGCACCGGCGTTTTCTACTGCCAGTTACACGCGGGAAGGAGTCTCCCGTCAGCGGCTTATCTCGGAGTCGGCGGAGCACGAGCTGTAAACAAGAACTCGGAGATTCCAATCGCATGAATGATGGAGCTCGGGTGGAAGTTCCCCTCAAACTAAAGGCGCACAATTAACCCTAGCCCGCGGCAACTTCCGCCAGTGCTTTACCAGCCGTGTGTGACAATGTTATTAATGTCGTCCTTTATGACTGTGTCACAAAAATAAGTCGACTCACTGTATGAAGTAGTCGGACTTGATACGCCGTCTGCCGCACTGTGACATATGAGAGAGAGAGAGAGACAGCTGGGGTAACGGCCTTCATGACCAGTAGTGATAAAAAACAAGAGGATTCATTTAAGTGTTTGTATCCTTTCCTATATCAGTCTAGATCGTACTGCAGCTTCTTTAACAGACTGCAAATAATGTCCCAAGAGCAGGTCTTTGAATATTTAATGTAATCTGTATACCGGTTGAAATAAAATAAAGTTGTAACAGGGAGTCTACCCCACATTAGGTTCATATGGGTTATGTATAACGTGTCGTAAAAGTGGTCAAAATCTAGGATGGGATTTACCTGTACAAATCAGTGGTCAAATATATCTTAGATTTAGAGCTAACCTTTGTTTGGTGATTTGGTGGAAGATCGTGAGTAATGGTCGTATTTTACACGAGGTCCGCTGCCCTTTACTGAACATTTTTCCCTTATGTCGCCTGAACCATCTCTTGATCTTTTATGAGGACAAATATGTTTGAAAAAAAGTCATTTCTCCGATTGTATGTGACATACAGAAAAAGCATGAGCACCTTTTAAGGTTGTAATAGTTCACACACGGGGATGCACTTTAGAAGGTAGCTATACAGCTTTCCTTCTGTGCTCTTTTCTTTGTACCACTATCTAATTCATCAGCCAGTGGGCGTGCATGTTACTTTAAGCGCTAGACATTCAAATCGTGTTTTTTTTCAAAGATCTTTTTTAGTTTACATTCTCCGCGTTCTGTATACCTGTTAAGCGACGTTATGTGATCCCCAGGTAATTATGCCCGGAAGGCCAGGTAAAACAGCAGCCCGCCATCTTGTCTTATCAAAGTGACAAATCGCTATTTAACAGCGTGTATCACCTTCCCGTTATTGTACACTGTAAATGATACCGTGCAACACACTCATAACCCCCCCCCAAAAAAAAAATGAAATAAAAAATAAATAAATAAATAAAAAAACAATAAAAAGAAATAATGTTTTATAATATATACTACTATAAAACAATTCGCCTTTTCAGATTAAAAATAAACCCTCATATTAAAGTTTACTAGTCTGTTTAATTTGATATCTGTATATTTTATATTTTGCAATTCAGGATTTATCCTAAATTTCGTGAACATTTCCGTCATATTCCACTGTTTGATTTTTATCTAGCTGCGCCCAACGACGTGCATGAAGAGGATTTAAGTTTAACCAAGGCAAACACTTTCTGCAAATCTGGGACCCATTATTAGTAGTACTAAACCACACAATGAACAGAGAACTTCCAAAGGTAAACACAGATTGCATATAATGCCTTAACTTAAAACCCTGTAATAATATGGATCTACGGCATTCAGATAATTGCAGGTATGATATAAATTACCCTCCGTTTTGCCACCGTTGATTTCAATTGAGATAAGGTTTAGGGCTCGTCATCTTATTCTACCTTAAGTTTAAATGTATTGGACGAAATGGTCATCTTGGATTTCAGATGACATTGACAGAGTTGACAAGGAGTGGTCACTGAGTATGTGACAAGTGCGTGTGTGTGTGTGTGTGTGTGTGTGTGTGTGCGTGTGTGTGTGCGCGCGCGCGCATCCCCTCCTTGAAAGGTCTTGATTCACACCTGTTGTAGACCTACATATTTTAATAACTCACCTGTCGGTAATACACGACCCCCTGTGCTAAATCATCCAACACCTGCCGACTGAAGAAGAGTCCTTAATGTCGTGCAATTCTATTTCCACTCATGAAGAACATGTGAGTGCAGCAACTTCAATTTTCTGTACCAAAGAGTGTTCATATGGAACGTTAAACACTCACGAATACCTGTGCGACTTAGGCTACCATAGCGTCTCCACCCAGGTAGATAACAAATTGTCTAACAGGCTCTGGAAGACTCTCGCTTGGCGTACTTAAAAACCATCTACTGGAATAGCAAATGTACATGTACGGTGAGGAAAGTTTAACACTGTTACGGCGAACTGCCGTCACCTCTTTGTGTTAAACGTGTTCAGCGCGTCCCTGTGTAACACATCCCCTGTCTTCAGGGTCTTGGGCAGCAACTCTGTTTTCAAAACCTGCCAAGAAGTGTCTGATGTAAAGCTAACACTCTGGCCAGGATGACCAGTCTCGCGTTAGCTGACCGCTCGTGAATTCCACCCACCTGTTAAAACGGCATTAAATACGTGTAAGCAGTATTAACACCGTCAGGTAGGCGTTCATTGTTTGCGTCAGAGGGATCAAACTTAATCCCTGTTCTGGTATGCGACAATACCTCCTGCTTCCTCTGCCGCTGCTACGACTCTGTGGCCGTCGTCCGCGTTCTTGTGTGTCGCCGTCCTGTACAGTGTATTTGTATGTGTGCAGAGCTAATATAGTGTAATATGAACACAGTGTTAAAACCCTCCAGCGTTGACTGGCTTCCAAAGGCTCGAGGCTTTCATACGACTCCACAGAAAGACCCCAGGCACAAAAGTCTGTTTATTTGGCGTTATGCGCATGGGGAGAGAGCACAGGTCCAAATAAATAACAAAAATTGAAGAAGCGTGGCCAAAGCACAATATGGCTGTGTGATGCTATTTTGTTAGGAAATCGCGATAAGGACGACCTGACAACATTTGCTCTCCAAGCAGTTACATTTGGCTTCCAAAACTTGATTTAACTTTGTGTCCCTGGTATTCAGGATTGTTTAATTGTTGTTTATTTTATTTAACCTCTGTTGACCCTTGTAAACTAGACAACAAACAAGGTTAACTCAACTATATATCACCAGGTACATGTGCCTGTAGTG
>NW_019775092.1:340987-367571 GCF_001039355.2 Lingula anatina | reverse complement strand
GGGCCCCCCCCCCCCCCATAATGCTTTGATGAGATAATCTGGTTGTATGTATTCCTCAAATATTCTGAACAATAAGTCACGCCATTAACTAAACGCCCATATTATGCAACATTGGGAGAGTGGATATGGCAATTATGCTAACCATGATCATAAAAATATAAAGGAAAAAACACTAAAACGCACTCGTACAAACATTTCTTACGTGCACGCATGCTCGCTAGAATGCACTCAAGAACGTGCACTCGCCCGCACCCTCACGCTCTCTAAATCTGGTGAAGGATCGCTAAAGAAACTGTAACATTAACTTTCCCTGGAGCGTTTTTCTACGCTTTTCCAGTGTCCATCATTCATTCAGTGTGCCGTAAGTATGGAGAAATCACAATTGTTATGGAAAATGCAGTAAGACCTTGTTAAGCTAGTCTGCGTCCACTTTCTGTTGGCTTATGAAAACACGGGGCCATTCAGAAACGTCGGTCACTTAATTTGTTGGTGTTTGGCCAAAGCTGACCCTTCGGCGTTAGGGGGCTACACTGGAAGTAGTGGGTGTTGATTTATAGGTGGACAGGTAAATCTAGTCACGTCTGAAAATTTATTTTCCTTAATTAGATTCATATCTATTTTATCTAATTCAATTTAAACTAATTTCTTTTCGTTTATCTATCTATCTATTTATATCTATTTATGAAGTGGGGCTGGCATGACAGTAACAGGGGCAAGTGAAGTTTTTATTTAACTTGAAAACGACTTTCAAACCAGAAGTTGGTGCCCGTTCAGGAAATTCGAGTGTAAAATTTCTAAAACATAAAATCCGACTTTAAATAACAGACATTAGTGATATCTCGGAATATTTCACGTCGTTTTTGGATATTATAAGGTACGCGTTAGATATATGACGATATTTCATGCAAGTCAGAAGCAGTTAAAAAGGCAGGCCTGAAAACATTCTTTCGCTCTAACTCGGCATTAACTAGGCACTAACTTCGTTTGGAATTTTTGGCACACGGGGTACGAACGCCGCGCGGAATTTCATAGATTTCTTTTCCTGGCTCGAGTTGTTCAAGGAAGTGCTCTGGCCGCCGAGCAGGAGGCGGATTCCCTAGTCTCTCTTCAATTGGATGTAGGGAGCAGACGACATCTACTACAGGCGTAGTAGTATTTATTCAAAGCTATTAACACATGTAGCTCGCTATAAATATTTGTAAAATTCTATATAGCAGGAGACGTTTTTTTTTTTCAAACATGTGCTGTGTATTTTACATAAGACGCCAACGCTCCCCCCCTCTCTCTCTCTCTCTCTCTCTCTCTCTCTCTCTCTCACACACACACACACACACACACTCAAACGCGTTCGCCTCCCAGTGTTAAATATCTCACTATGTGTCCAACATGCTCGCTTCAATTCCCTCTGTTGTTCAACTGGTGTGTTGTTTTGCGAAATTAGACCCCCTACTGTTTCGACCACGCGGACAAACAGAGAGCCAAAATATAAAAGAGAAACTCTATCCTCAACCCACAACTGTTGTTTTACCATTGTATTCTCCAGGAGAAATATTTTGAAGTTTTACCACCACAGGTAGAGACGAGTTGTTCTGTACCACAAGGTGGTTACGCAGTGCTGGTCTCTTTCTTTGGAAACATTATAGTTTTTCCTTATTCTTTTACCTCGGGGAGAGAAAAATATAGAGCTGACCTGCAAATATTGACTTTCGGCAATGGCGTTGATATCGTGTGACAGAGTCAATAATGACGGAGAATGAATGAAAAAGAAAGCATGCAAAGAGCGAAAGTTAAGCTGGATGGCGGGTGACGGGCAGAAATCGAAGTCAAGAAAAGACTACAAAGTAGATGCTCTGTCTTCACACACACACACACACACACACACACACACACACAGAGAGAGAGAGAGAAAGAGAGAGAGAGAGAGATTTACAGTCCCACGTTAAATCATATTACCATGGCATAGATTAGTAAATCATAAATAAGAGCAACCTGCAATAAGATCGCCCCTATCACCAAAGTTAATGGAATAATTAAGAAACCGATCGTTTTCGCCCAGCTGATGTCAACAACGTTCTAAATGTCACAGTCATGTGGTAACGCCGCACTCTTCAACAGCAATCTGGTTAATACACATAACAGATAGATCGGGAACAACTCAGCACCTTGTCCTGCACTCGTGCAGCGAGCATACTCCCACGCGCTCAGGGCCAGCCCTTCACACCCCTTACCTCTCTGACAACGCTCCTTCCCTCGGTGTTCTGCTGCTTAGGAAAGGGTCAGCGTCCAAGGAACCGCTAGCCTCTAGGATGGCCCGCGTCCGAGTCAGAAGTGAGAGGGATCGGAGGGGTGTACAGTAGTCAGAGCAGAGGGTCAATAAAAACCGTCTTAAGTGTTTTCACTGTTGTACGAGTTAAACCAATGTGTAAACACGGAAAGACCTGCAGAGGATTGAGTTTCTTTCTCCAGTGGACTCTCCTCCGCTTTTTAGCCTCGTTTTCTGCACACCACCTGTGTGCGTGATCTGTTTTCATTTTATTGTACTTAGGCCGTGCAACTGATACTGTGAGAAGGAAGGCATTTTGAAAGTGTTAGACTAGTTGATTCTAGTTACAGCACCAACTAAATTATTTTGCATGTTTCACCATTGTTTAATTTTTGTTAAAATGAATACCTCAATTTTCTCCCTTAAAAGTTATTATCATGTCATTCTCTCATACCCATTTCGTTTGATCCATAGAAAAGAGGATTGAATCCATCAGCTTCTTAGGACAGATTAGTGTTTGATACAGCCGTGTGGGGGCAGCACGTTACAACGAAGTCGGTCATTGTTTCGCTGCAACTGGATAATAAATTCTTGAGGTGTCTCGAATTTTATACATTTTCTTGGGCTTTGGGTTTTATTGCTTCGAAACAGGGACAACATTTAATGAAAAATGTGGCTCTTAGTGAAAATAAATGGCGTATAATACTGTGTATGGCTGCTTTGGGAAAAAAACCACCTATGGTCAGTAAATCGCACGATTTACTTAGAGTATTAAATATATGTTTGAAATACTCTGTGCGCGATTCTGAGTTAATTTCATACTTTAAACGAATTAAAATATGTAGTATAGTAGTATTCGTTTAAACAGGACCATTCCGTGTAGATTACATTTTAATGCTACATTAATACACGATGCCCTGTAGCACTGAAGTTTATCGATAAAATATGATATCAGAAAAATCTACATGTACGAAAATAATAATGTCAGTAATAAAACCAGAATTATAACAAACATATTTTTTGACAAATTATGGAAAAACTTAAGAAAAAAATACTAATTTGAAATTTCTAAGCGTCAATAAATATATTTACATTCTAGAATAATGTGCCGTTTGTAAGGAGCTTCAGCAAATCCATAAGTATTCTAATTACTGTCAGATTAAGCAAGTGCGACGAATACGGCGACTTGTATTCGAAACGACAGTATTGTTTGGAGTCCACCACCCCCTTTCAGTATCCAGGTGGACCACTAATTGAATTATGTTGTACAACCCACCCTCAGACGATAGTGTATCAGACCTTCTCTATCTGATGTGTTTATGACAAATCTATCGGGCTGGTTAGTGGATGCCCCTTGATTCCAACTAGCTGGTATGATCACTTCCCTCTACCAGAGCAACAGATTATATATGTGGGTCTTTTTCCCCAACGCGAGTGGAAAAATGTCCCATTAATTAGCCAGAGACACATCTGTAAATATCAAGTGAAAAACCAATCTGTAGCCCTGACAGAGGGTATATATTTTTCTCTTTTTCATAATCCGCCATCTGATATCTGCGCATGTTACGCTAAAAGCAAGTTTGATTTTTTTTTTATCCTAGAAGCAGGCAACGGTGAAGAATTGGTGTTGTTCTTCTATGACGGTGTGCAATTCGCATTCGAAGATTGTATAAAAGGCCTTCCGTACACGTTGGAATATGACCTTGAGACATTTTTTCTATTACAACATATCATTATTCTCTAAATGTAGCTCAAAAATGTGTATTTAAAATTAATCAAATTAATAATATAAACAAGCCAGGTGCAAAAACATAAAATATATCTCATAGTGTTATTTCCTTTAATATTTAAATATCAACATGTATATTTATATGTATTCACAGTCAGCCATTCAATAGGTATTACTACATACAAATAAGTGTTCTCAAACTTAATATTCCTTAGCGGTAACGGTAGCGAATTTTATATTCGTGACGTACGAGATTTTGTGGAGCCCACCCGCCCTTTCCTCTGGTGGGTAATGTTCAAATAAAATGTCTCTTCAAAGTCCACTCTTGACGCTTTCTCTGTGGTCATAAGTGGAGTACTGACAGTGATTTCAGCTCTCACACAACGCATTCAAATCGAGTTAGACTCTAAATGAACTCACTTATGCCGGATTGCTGTTCCCTGAAGACTATGGCAGAATAGTGTGTCTTAAATAACAGCGTTATTTAGGAGGTTCATCATTTGAACACAACTAGCAACACCAACGGTGTACCACAGCGGAACCGTATTTGTCCACTTATTATCATAATAAGCATACAAATATAAATATTTTTAATATCAGAATTATAATTTATCTAAATAAAATATAACAACATAAAGACATTTGATAAATAAACCTTAATAGTATTTGCAAGCATGAATAAATGCATTTATAAATAAGCACTGACCGCCACGTTGAAGGAACTAAAGTAATTATAATAATAATAATAATAATTTTATTGAGCACTAAAACGTTTCAGTACATTTTGCAGGCCCTCTAAACTACTTGTATATAGATACATTTAGTACAATCTAGACCTACACAATAAAAATAAATAAATAAATAAATAATAATAATAAGATAAAAAATACCTATATTACATAATGACAATTACATTGTTCTGTATTGTGGTAGACTTGCTCATTATTATTGACAGGCTAGTCTTTTTATGTACAGACACAGATGTGTCTGTACATATAGCCATCATCTGCGTCTGTCGTCGCCGTCGCCGTCGTCGCCGTCGTCGCTGTCGTCGCCGTCGTCGCCGTCGCCGTCGCCGTGCACTTTTACCGATAACACGATAAGTGGAAAACCATTTTACCTTTTGACTTGAAACTTGCAGAACTGATGAATATTCATAATACGCAGGTCAAGTTCGAAAATCAGCATGATCGGGTCACTTTTAGGGAATTTATGCTGTTTTTATGTACAGACACAGATGTGTCTGTACATATAGCCGTCATCTGCGTCTGTCGTCGCCGTCGTCGCCGTCGNCCATAATGCTTTGATGAGATAATCTGGTTGTATGTATTCCTCAAATATTCCGAACAATAAGTCACGTCATTAACCAAACGCCCGTATTATGCAACATCGGGAGGGCGGATATGGCAATTATACTGACCATGATCATAAAAATATAAAGGAAAAAACACTAAAACGCACTCGTACAAACATTTCTTACGTGCACGCATGCTCGTTAGAACGCAATCAAGAACGTGCACTCACCCGCACCCTCACGCTCTCTAAATCTCGTGAAGGGGAACGCTAAAGAAACTGCAACATTAACTTTCCCTGGAGCGTTTTCCTACGCTTTTCCAGTGTCCATCATTCACTCAGTGTACGGTAAGTATGGAACAATCATAATTGTTATGGAAAATGGAGTAAGACCTTATTAAGCTAGTCTGCGTCCACTTTCTGTTGCCTTATGAAAACACAGGGCCTTTCAGAAACGTCGGTCACTTAATTTGTTGGTGTTTGGCCAAAGCTGACCCTATGGCGTTAGGGGGCTATACTGGAAGTAGTGGGTGTTGATTTAAAGGTGGACAGGTAAATCTAGTCACGTCTGAAAATTTATTTTTCCTTAATGAGATTTATATCTATTTTATTTAATTCAATTTAATCTAATTTCTTTTCGTTTATCTATCTATCTATTTATATCTATTTATGAAGAGGGGATGGCATGACAGTAACAGGGGCAAGTGAAGTTTTTATTTGCCTTGAAAACGACTTTCAAACCAGAAGCTGATGCGCGTTCAGGAAGTTCGAGTTAAACATAAAATCCGACTTTTAATTACAGGCATTAGTGATATCTCTGAATATTTCGTTTTCGGATATTATACTACGCGTTAGATATATGATGATATTTCATGCAAGTCAGAAGCAGTTAAAAAGTCGGGTCTGAAAACATTCTTTCGCTGTAACTCGGCATTGACTAGGCACTAACTTTGTTTGGAATTTTTGGCACACAGGGTACGAACGCCGCGCGGAATTTCATGGATTTCTTTTCCTGGCAAGAGTTGTTCAAGGAAGTGCTCTGGCCTAGTCTCTCTTCAGTTGGATGTAGGGAGCAGACGACATCTACTGCAGGCGTAGTAGTATTTATTCAAAGCTATTAACACATGTAGCTCGCTATAAATATTTGTAAAATTCTATATAGCAGGAGACGTTTTTTTTTTCAAACATGTGCTGTGTATTTTACATAAGACGCCAATGCTCTCTCTCTCTCTCTCTCTCTCTCTCTCTCTCTCTCTCTCTCACACACACACACACACACACACTCAAACGCGTTCGCCTCCCGGTGTTAAATATCTCACAATGTGTCCAACATGCTCGCTTCAATTCCCTCTGTTGTTCAACTGCAGTGTTGTTTTACGAAATTAGACCCCCTACTGTTTCGACCACGCGGACAAACAGAGAGCCAAAATATAAAAGAGAAACTCTATCCTCAACCCACAACTGTTGTTTTACCATTGTATTCTCCAGGAGAAATATTTTGAAGTTTTACCACCACAGGTAGAGACGAGTTGTTCTGAACCACGTAGTGGTTACGCAGTGCTGGTCTCTTTCTTTGGAAACATTATAGTTTTTCCTTATTCTTTTACCTCGGGGAGAGAAGAATATAGAGCTGACCTGCAAATATTGACTTTCGGCAATGGCGTTGATATCGTGTGACAGAGTCAATAATGACGGAGAATGAATGAAAAAGAAAGCATGCAAAGAGCGAAAGTTAAGCTGGATGGCGGGTGACGGGCAGAAATCGAAGTCAAGAAAAGACTACAATGTAGATGCTCTGTCTTCACACACACACACACACACACACACACACACAGAGAGAGAGAGAGAGAGAGAGAGAGAGATTTACAATCCCACGTTAAATCATATTTCCATGGCATAGATTAGTAAATAAGAGCAACCTGCAATAAGATCACCCCTATCACCAAAGATAATGGAATAATTAAGAAACCGAGCGTTTTCGCCCAGCTGATGTCACCAACGTTCTAAATGTCACAGTCATATGGTAACGCCGCACTCTTCAACAGCAATCTGGTTAATACACATAACAGATAGATCGGGAACAACTCACCACCTTGTCCTGCACTCGTGCAGCGAGCATACTCCCACGCGCTCAGGGCCAGCCCTTTACACCCCTTACCTCTCTGACAACGCTCCTTCCCTCGGTGTTCTGCTGCTTAGGAAAGGGTCAGCGTCCAAGGAACCGCTAGCCTCTAGGATGGCCCGCGTCCGAGTCAGAAGTGAGAGGGATCGGAGGGGTGTACAGTAGCCAGAGCAGAGGGTCAATAAAAACCGTCTTAAGTGTTTTCACTGTTGTACGAGTTAAACCAATGTGTAAACACGGAAAGACCTGCAGAGGATTGAGTTTCTTTCTCCAGTGGGCTCTCCTCCGCTTTTTAGCCTCGTTTTCTGCACACCACCTGTGTGCGTGATCTGTTTTCATTTTATTGTACTTAGGCCGTGCAACTGATACTGTGAGAAGGAAGGTATTTTGAAAGTGTTAGTTGACTCTAGTTACAGCACCAACTAAATTATTTTGCATGTTTCACCATTGTTTAATTTTTGTTAAAATGAATACCTCTATTTTTTTCCTTATAAGTTGTTATCATATCATTCTCTCACACCAATTTCGTTTGATCCATAGAAAAGAGGATTGAATCCATCAGCTTCTTAGGACAGGTTAGTGTTTGATACAGCCGTGTGGGGGCAGCACGTTACAACGAAGTCGGTCATTGCTTCGCTGCAACTGGATAATAAATTCTTGAGGTGTCTCGAACTTTATACATTTTCTTGGGCTTTGGGTTTTATTGCTTTGAAACACGGACAACATTTAATGAAAAATGTGGCTCTTAGTGAAAAGAAATGGCTGATATTACAGTGTATGACGGCTTTGGGAAAAACACCACCTATGGTCAGTAAATCGCACCATTTACTTAGACTATTAAATATATGTTTGAAATATTCTGTGCGCGATTCTGAGTTAATTTTGTACTTTACAGGAATTAAAATATGCAGTATAGTAGTATTCGTTTTGACGGGGCCATTCCGTATAGATTACATTTTTAAAATGCTACACTAATACACGATGCCCTATAGCACTGAAGTTTATCGATAAAATATGATATCAGAAAAATCTTCATGTACGCAAAAAATTATGTCAGTAATAAAACCAGAATTATAACAAACATACTTTTTGACAAATTATGGAATAATTTAAGAAAAAAATACTAATTTGAAATTTCTAAGCGTCGATAAATACATTTATATTCTAGAATAATGTGCCGTTTGTAAGGAGCTTCAGCAAACCCATGATTATTCTAATTACTCTCAAATTAAGCAAGTGCGACGAATACGGCGACTTGTATTCGAAACGACAGTATTGTTTGGAGTCCACCACCCCCTTTCAGTATCCAGGTGGACCACTAATTGAATTATAATGTACAACCCACTCCCAGACGCTAGTATATCAGACCTTCTCTATCTGATGTGTGATATCTATCGAAGCGTTCATGACAAATCTATCGGGCTGGTTAGTGGATGCCCCTTGATTCCAACTAGCTGGTATGGTCACTACCCTCTACCAGAGCAACAGATTATATATGTGGGTCTTTTTCCCCAACGCGAGTGGAAAAATGTCCCATTAATTAGCCAGAAAGACACATCTGTAAATATCTAGTGAAAAACCAATTTGTAACCCTGACAGAGTGTATATATTTTTCTCTTTTTCATAATCCGCCATCTGATATCTGCGCATGTTACGCTAAAAGCAAGTTTGATTTTTTTTATCCTAGAAGCAGGCAACGGTGAAGAATTGGCGTTGTTCTTCTATGACGGTGTGCAATTCGCATTCGAAGATTGTATAAAAGGCCTTCCGTACACGTTGGAATATGACCTTGAGACATTTTTTCTATTACAACATGTACCATTATTCTCTAAATGTAGCTCAAAAATGTGTATTTAAAATTAATCAAATTAATAATATAAACAAGCCAGGTGCAAAAACATAAAATATATCTCATAGTGTTATTTCCTTTAATATTTAAATATCAACATGTATATTTATATGTATTCACAGTCAGCCATTCAATAGGTATTACTACATACAAATAAGTGTTCTCAAACATGATATTCCTTAGCGGAAACGGTAGCGAATTTTATATTCGTGACGTACGAGATTTTGTGGAGCCCACCTGCCCTTTCCTCTGGTGGGTAATGTTCAAATAAAATGTCTCTTCAAAGTCCACTCTTGACGCATTCACTGTGGTCATAAGTGGAGTACTGACAGTGATTTCAACTGTTACACAGCGCATTCAAATCGAGTTAGACTCTAAATTAACTCACTCATGCCGGATTGCTGTTCCCTGAAGACTATGGCAGAATAGTGTGTCTTAAATAACAGCGTTATTTAGGAGGTTCATCATTTGAACACAACTAGCAACACCAACGGTGTACCACAGCGGAACCGTATTTGTCCACTTATTATCATAATAAGCATACAAATATAAATATTTTTAATATCAGAATTATAATTTATCTAAATAAAATATAACAACATAAAGACATTTGATAAATAAACCTTAATAGTATTTGCAAGCATGAATAAATGCATTTATAAATAAGCACTGACCGCCACGTTGAAGGAACTAAAGTAATTATAAATGTTGTTATTGGCACGATCCCTCGTGCGTTTTAACAAACTTTTGTGACATTTTTTGGCATGCTCACCCGAGAAACTTGGTGTCACCCTGAGCTTCAGAGATAACTTGACACTAACCTCTTCACTATAGCCTATCTTCATCGTGTCAAGTTACCTCTGACGAAAATAGTTTGACCTAGTTTATATAAGCCAATCGAATCCATGTTTCAAAATTTTTCACCAAAGTTTGGTGAAAACGCTGATTGGTTGACCGTCAATCGGCAATCCTCGGCTGATTCCGCAAGCTCCATACTAACAACAAAGTTATTGTCGAGTGCGGAGACATCCGAGTAGTTCCGAGTGCATAACCGTACACAAAGAAAGCATGGCGTCCCTACGAGTGACTACGTAAAATAATGTGTTAAGTTATCTCTTGATTCTTTGCAAAATATGAGTAGGGACTATATCGGAATTGAAACCAGAGCAGTTGGAGGCCCTGCATCATTATCTACTGAGGGATGATGTATTTTGCGTGCTGCCCACAGGTTACGGCAAGTCCCTGATATTCAGCCTTATCTTTGATTGGTCCGGATTTGAACAAAGCGCGCTTTGACTCGTTCGCGTTCATTGGCTAGATCGTTCAATGAGTCATTGACTGCGGGCTTTAAATTTGATTGGCGGGCGGCGGGGGCTATCGAATGTGGTCAGAGGTAACTTGACACGATGAAGATAGGCTATAGTGAAGAGGTTAGTGTCAAGTTATCTCTGAAGCTCAGGGTGCTTGGTGTGGACATATGATATAAAAATAAGGAAACACAATCCAAGCTAATACGCCTAAGCAACCAACGTGCCCAAGGAATGAGTATTTTAAGCATTAGCTTTAGTCTTCTAGCTATTATCACGAAGCGCATATAGTATATGTGGCCAGTAATTATATGAATTTCATTGCACGAAGAAAACTATTTTTACAAAAAGGGAATTTCTATTTTCATTCTAGAAGCAGACACCAGCTTAGAAGTGTTATTTGGTAGGAGTTATTTTGTGCAGCATGTAGGTCAACTTGGGTGATATTACCGATAATGATTTTCATTATACATATATTTATTATTACAATTATCTAATCTTTGTACCTGAAGTAAAAACGTGCAACATATTGCAAATTGAACTTTAATAGAATTTATAAGCATGAAGAAATGCAGTCATAAATAAGCACATTCCACCACGCTGAAAGAACTTGAGTCAACATAAATATCATCATTGACCCTGCTGAAAGGGTGCGGTTTTATGCGAACTTTGTAGTTCGCAAACGGTGATTATTTTTTAGAATGCCCACTTCTCAAGGTCAAGGTGGGCATAGGATATAAATTAATGAAACATCATACAAACAACTCCAAACACTCAAACAACTCCAAACACTCAAACAACGTATCCAAGGAATTCTTATCAGACATTAGTTTTATTCGGTATCTTATTATGCAGACATGATTAATTAAATTATTTCCACGCGATACCTAACTGGTTTTGCACGACCGAGCAACTATTTTCACAGAACGGGAATTTCTATTTTCATTCTAGAAGCAGACACAGTTCAGTAAGGCTTCGTTCACATGCAATGTCTATTTTCTAATTTCTATTTTCTATTCGCGCTATCTTATGATCACGGTCTGTGCCCTGAATACCCCGTCGCGTAATTACTGGCAGCGCGAGCCAGTTACTTATAGTAACTTATAGTAACTGGCTCGCGCTGCCAGTAATTACGCCGCGGGATATTCAGGGCACAGACCGTGATCATAAGACATACCGCAAATAGAAAATAGAATTTAGAAAATAGACATTGCATGTGAATGAAGCCTAAGTATTGTTCGGTAGGAGTTATTTTGTACAGTGTGCAGGTCGCACACTTGGTTGATATTACGGATAATGATATTTGTAATAAATATATTTATTATAACAATTATTTAATCTTTGTATCCAATGTAAAAACCTACACAGTTCAGTAAGTATTGTTCGGTAGGAGTTATTTTGTACAGTGTGCAGGTCGCACACTTGGTAGATATTACGGATAATGATATTTGTAATAAATATATTTATTATAACAATTATTTAATCTTTGTATCCAATGTATAAACCTATAGAATATCGCAAATTGAACTTTTATAAAATTTATAAGCATGAATAAATACAGTCGTACATAACACAATCCGCCATGCTGGAAGAACTTGAATAAATATCAGTATCGTTAATATTGCGTCGCTGACGCTCTATTTAGCTTTATTTGTCGAAAAGGAATATTATCATTTTTAGAATGTCCGCTCCCCAATCACTAGGTGGACATACGATATAAAAGTAATGAAACGATCATCCATTCTACCCTACCTAATCACACGACGCCTTTGAGGCAGTAGCTTTATGTATCTACAGCCAGTAATTATATGAATGCCATGTCATAATTAAATGATGTTTGCACGAACAAGCAACCATTTTTGCAAAGGAAATTATTACAATTATAATATTTTTGTGTCTAATCCTAAAACGTAAAAAGTATTGCTAACTGAGGTTTGATTAAATTTATAAGTATTAATAAACAAAGTTATATTCTCAAACAATCCGCCATTACGCAAGGGTTTCTGCAAATGATAATTTGTTAGCAACCTACATCCAACAGCGACGAACGACGATTACGAATCTTTATATTCGTAAACAGACGATATTATTTGGAGCCCACACCCCTTGTTATGTCGGTGGGCAATTAAGCTAATATAATTCCTTCAATGCTAAAACTGTATCTTTCAACCTAACAATAAATTTTCCTTATAGTAAGGTATCCTCTACCATGGAGACAGATTGATTTTCCATTGATATTCACAGACATGTCTATAGATAAATAGACAGTCATTTGGCTCTCAAGAAAAAAATGTCCACAATAATAACTTTGGCCGTGGTACTGGGTAATTGATAGGCACATTCTCGGCTAAGAGCTCTTCATCTAATACACAGGGCAGGCCCGTAGCCAGCAAATCAAAAGGGGGGGGGTCTCTTCTGAAAAAGTGGACCTTATGAAACTTATGTGTACCAAGATAAAATTCTACTCAAAATGGACCTTTTCCTGACAAAAGGAGCGGTTCTTTCGAACCCTCCGGTGGCTACGGGCCTGCAGGGTATTAGTACATAATAATACCCTGCCCTCGAGCCTGATATAACTATATTATATAGCATGCCGAGCGATAGCAAGGTATAGCAGGATAGGAGGTAGCAGTGCATTATTTGTCATAATACAAAGGGAAATCGTAAATGTTTTCTATCCAAAACACCCAACTTCGAATGGGATTCGCTGATATCACCGCTGTCTATAGGAACGACGGTTACAACTACTTTTCGTCCGCAGTATGCGGAAATAGACTACTTTCACTTCTTACCAAGACCGTGCCACAAATTAACTAATTTATGTACCAAATAAAAATAAAAATAATAATTTAAATTATAAATTGCAATTAATTTCAGAATCATCACATGCATTAAGGTAATGCAGAATCACATTGCATATTCTAAAATGAATTTTTGTTGAAATTATAAACATCGATAAACGTAATTACATTCTGTTACAATCCGCCATTACGCAGGGCCTTGAGCAATGAATAGCTGATCGCAACCTTTTTCTGCTCTATAACGGACGACGATTACGAATCTCTGAATTCGTAAACAGACGATATTCTTTGGAGCCCACACCCCTTGTCATATCGGTGGGCAATGTAAGTAATAATCATCTCTTTTTTCCATGAAGACATGCTGTTGAATAATAGTCTAATGATGTGTTATCCACTGTTACAGCACGTCCAGAAAATGAAAGTAAATTTATTTTAAGACTGGGTTCCCGTATATTAAGATCGACCTAACTCCCTGGGGGTTCACGCTGAATTGCTGTCAACTTCCGGGAATCGAGCGCGCACAAAAGTTAATTACCCCCTTACAGCTTTTAGAAGGCGGGACAGACATTTAAGCCGGTCTGACAGCAATCTAGTGAGACTCCCCAGGGTGATAGATCGATTTAAATATCTTTGGGAATGGTCTCTAAGACTGGGTTCCCACAGATCTGCCACAAGTAAGGAGACGGAAGAAATCACACAAATAAAAATTATAATAACAATAACAATAATTATAATAATTATTATTATTATTATTATTATTATTATTATTATTATTATTATGGGAGCGTTCCCATAAACTCATCGAAGTAACTGGATCGATCTAACTCTGCAAGAAGTCTTGCTAAATTCCTGCTTTAGTAATTAAGGGGTAATTGACTATTGTGCCAGATAATTATACTAGTTACACTGAAAGCACTTCAGTAAGAAGCTCCGATGAGTTAGATCGATACAGCTAGCACGATTGGGTTATGGGAACGCAGATACTCGTGTGGTGGCAGCACGTTACACTGACTCCAGTCACTATAACTGGACCTATATTTCGAGGTCACTTGGATTTTATACATTTCCTAGTGCATGAGAAAAAAGGCTTTAACCTAAGTTAATTGCTTTAATTACCCCCAACTTGGAATTATTGTTTTCGTTTCCGTTTGTTTGTCTGTTAGCAACTTTAAGCAAAAGGTAATGATAGGACATTGATCATAAGTTTTTTGAATGGATAACCTTACTGCAGCGACGCATAGTAGCTTATTGTTACAATTACACACGGTACATAAAAAATGATACCACCAAAATTTACAAATAAGTACAGTTGAAACATATCATTTATTATATATTATTAGAATTATAACAAAAATAAGTTAAATACAGTTGAGTAAAATCTGTACATAATATACCTCTAACAAAATTTTAAGTGTCGAGTATTACTTTTATATTCAATCACTGTCTGCCATTTCAAAAGAGCTTAAGCAAATATACAAGTATTCCTTATCGTCATAGTTTGTCACCCTGAGCTTCAGAGATAACTTGACACTAACCTCTTCACTATAGCCTATCTTCATCGTGTCAAGTTACCTCTGACCACATTCGATTGCTCCCGCCGCCCGCCAATCAAATTTAAATCCCACACTCAATGACTCATTGAACGATCTAGCCAATGAACGCGAACGAGCCAAAGCGCGCGGGCTCGTGGACAGTGCATTATTTACTACACAATTAATTGTCTTGTCGTGAAATATTTGGTCAATAATTTAGTTTTAGAATTATTTTTTATATTTTTTAAGTTAAAAATTATGTGACATTTTGTAAATTGAACTCTGCCTGAATTTATAAACATCAATTTATATATATTTATTCTTAGATGGTCTACCATAACACAGGGACTCGAGAACGTAGGTGACATCTAGGCTGCAATGCAGTAACTGGGAAACGAAAACTGAATTACTTATTTTTGACGCCCACTGGGTCCGATGTGATAGTTAGTGGGCAATTATAGATTGGAAGAATTTATTATAAGATATTAATTTGTTAAGTGTCAGAAAAGTGGTGCCCGGACAAACTGTTGTTAGGCCTTGGTGAACGTTCATAAATTGACAAGAACTGCACTTAAAATACGTACAATAACCTGGTAATGTATTTTTGTGTTTTATAAATATTACCTGTATTCACCAAATTAACTCTGCAGATATTTGCGCAACCTAGGAACCTAGAGAGAAATCCCGATTCTTACTTTGAAGAAGCGGACGACAGAAAAAAAAAACTTGAATTATCCTGAGCAACGTCTGGGTAATGACGTGATTTCCCACTGCACAGATTTAGATATTTGCACATAATGCATTAGCGGGAATTGTATATGTGAACATTTAGTGGAGCAAAAAACTAGCAGATGAATGTTCATATTGGGCAACGAGTAAATATTTTATGATTGCGTTTGTTGAGAACAGCGGTAACAAGAATGTGTTATTGTCTATGCGTATTTAGACTCTAATAATCCTGCATAGTGGAATGCGTGGACGTTCTCAAGATAGCTGATAACAAAGACAAAGTGAGCTGTCTGAAGGGATTTGATGCCTACCCCCCCCCCCAAAAAAAAAAAAAAAAAAAAATATATATATATATATATATATATATATATATATAAATGTAATAATTATTAAAGAAGAATGATTAAAATTTGTTTATAAAAGCCTGTTCCTGTCCAGTGATTTCATCCGGGAACCATCAAGATCAATGGCGTTTGTTTCAAGTGTACAAATGGGTTTTATACTTATGTGTGAATCGGGGGTCTTTTATCCTAAAGGTTTATGAAGAATGTATTGAATGAGTGTTGCTTGTTGAAAATGTGTCTTTTATACGGAGCTTGGACAGAGGTTTGAGTTGGATGCTTTTTGTGGAGTTAGTAGAACTGTATAATTAAATATGGTTTGGCAGAGAGAGAGAGAGAGAGAGAGAGAGAGAGAGAGAGAAAGGGAGAGGGAAAGCAAAACAGAACCAGAATAGAAAGAATTCAAGGCCATGTTGCTGGGACCCCTGTACCTATTTAGTCTCTCAATTTGTTACTCACAATAAGCACTGTCGTCATCTATGTCGCAACTCCCACGTCAGAGAATGCTCTGTATATAACATTGTTCTCTGTCTATAAAACCTTATTATTTTGATTGACAGCTGTGACAGGTGTCTCTGAATACTATCTCGCATCTTCTTCATTTTACACGATATAATCTGACACTGGGAATAAATAACTTCCCGTCACCTGCACGTCAAAATAAATATCCTTCTTGTCAAATTTTTTTATCTTTTATCACAGAGGGTTAAAAAATAACAACCTCTGAATGTAGTGTGGATATTTCTGATACAGTATGGATGTCACATGCATTAAAATTCCTTTCAAATCTTTAGCATGTGACAGTACAAGTCATTGGGTTTGGTATAATGGAATTGTTTGAGGTTTACAATCGTCTAAATTTATATAATAACCTTAGACATGCATCTTGCCACCCGTGACCCTGAATCTTATCTTGTCCCAGTTCGACAGTGCTGTCACAAGGAGCCCTGGTATGTCACTGCGAGATGAGCACACGGTGGAGAGAGAGAGAGAGAGAGTCTTTTTTCACAAGATATTCATAGATATTTCTCTGGTTATTCTCTGGTTATTCTCTGTATTGTGAGAATTTTGTAGGTAAAAAATTAACCGACAGCACCACCCTCCCAAACCTTGGTAGAGAGGTCACAAATACGTGCTACTGGACACGGATTCCAATTTGTAACCAGACTGTCGCTTTATGCCAGTTTTGACGAACCTGGTCTTTCTGAACCTCAGTTACATCTTAATCGAACCTGCCCCCCCTCCCCCCCCCCCCCCCCCCACACACACACACACACACACACACAGTTCCAATCCAGGGGTTTGGGAAGAGCGAGATCTTTCTCAGTTACATGACATTTGCCTTGTCACCAGTGTTTGTCTTCAGTACCAGTAAAGTGGCCAAGGGAGACCCAGTTTTGGGGCACAGAAAGGGGTGGGTCTATTTGTCACTTACCGATACACATGTAAAGTGTCACACAATACAGTTTGTATGGTCCAAATGTCAGAAGAGGACGAGGCTGTGGAATGAGTTGTTTAAAGGGATAATAACTCTTCGCTTTGGACAAAAAATGAATTTTCCTGGAGTAAACAACAATTTTCCCATACTTACCAATGGTTAATGAATCCATTTTTACATTCAAAGTTAGTCCCTGGTTTTTTCTAAAAAGTTTTTTTTTTGTTATAATCTCTTAAGAGATTATAACACAGTATAGCCATCAATGGAGGTCACGTGGTCTAAAGACAAGCTCAGATATCAGAATAATAGCTATAACTGCCGTTTTTGTGGTATATCATTTTTCTATGAGTTGTTCACAATGTTTTTATTGTGAAATATAGATCTCATACGAAGAGTTATTATCCCTTTAATATTGAGCAATATCTTACGAGAAGATTGTTACCAAGGGGAATTGGGATATTATTTACTTTGGGTCATCTAAGGGGATAAAAAGATCCACTTTTTCAGACAAAGAATCCCCGTTTTGAAATTGCTAGGCGCAGGCCTGAAACTCTTTAACGTTATTGGCATTAAATCAGTACAGATTTGAACACTTAAAATGATGAACTGATTTTTTGGGACAGTAGAATCTTAAACCCCTTCCCATGGCCCCATGGGAATACGTGGATCGGCCAAACTCTGTGGGGACTCTTGCTGAGTGCAATCAACTGGCGTGAATTAGAATACAGAAAAGCTGGTGACTATGGACGTTGGATACAAGAAGAGGCGCGTCATTCAGTTTAACTGATTGTACTCAGCAAGAGTCCTCGCTGAGTTGGGTCGATCCAAGTAGACCGATAGTATCTATGTGAATGGGGTCTTGATCTGTACAGACAATGAAAAAACTCTGTGGATCCCTTCAGCCCACAACAATCCACCATTTTGTCCCCAGTACCAGTCATTTCCGATAACCCACTCAAAATATTCATCAAGTGGCAAGAACACGCCCATACGATATCGTTAAACACAGTTTAACATTTCATGGTATGGCGTACATTCCTTTCAACGCAGGTGCACCTAAAAATGTCCTCATATTCATTACAGGATAAAATGGTATCAAAAATCTACTGTTTCAAAAATAGCTCCTTTAAATTTGCGCTTGGCGTGCCAGCCGGGCTTTTAATAGAAGTGGGGTTGATTTTTTCCTCGAAACTGTCGCGGCGAAGGTTACGAACGGTAGACACCTTTAATAAGGTCAATCACTCCAAAGCTGATCCCAACAAGTTTATAAGGAGGTTTTTCGTGGTCCTGCCTGAACCTTCCAACTCGACACGAAACTAAATGGCTCAGTTTCGTGTTATTTAAGTAAAATATACCAAAATTTCCGTATAATGATGAAAGATGGCAGTGATTTGGGTTATTATGTATGTGACTATTGCATAAAAGTAGGCTTATCTTGCCAGCTTAAATCTGATTTCATTTTAAACGACAAGAAACTACCTGTATGTTATTTTACTGTGACTGGTGATAAACGACACATAAATAAATTCATAAAAGCAATATCATATCGCCCTAACACCACCCCCCCGAAACCCCCCACCACCCCCCCCCCCCCTCCTCGGCGGAAGAATCCTGCCAAAATATGCACTGGGTGTCCGCCCGTCAGCTTCTCTGTGTGGTCTTAACACCTAGAAGGTGCAAACTGGGCCCGGGGATCCTATTGTCGACACCCTATGTCATGTTTGCTGACATTAAATGGACGCAGAAAGCGCGGCCTTTCAGCAAAGTTTGTAACAAAATGCTCAGCGTTGCAATTATCCGGTGTGTGCAGAGCCCCACTCATGTGTGAGCGGAATTCCACGATGGGTTTCCAGATAAGGAGACAGTCTAATAAACTAATCAACTTCTGAATTAAGTCCTTTCTGTGTTTGTCCAAGCTGACAATTCCTGGGTCAGATGTCGTTGTGTTCATACAGAAATGGGCGGATGGGTGTGGCGGAGGGGGGGGGGTATAAGGAGGGCGTGGAAGTGGGAGGGGCATGTGTCAATGTCCTCTGATTGACGTAGATGATGATGAAGATGGACGGAATGTGGGAGAGAGTTCAGGTGACTGGACAGAAGCTTATCTTAATTTTTAATTTTGTCAGCTGATTTGGTTTAGACATTTTTTAAACGAGATGTGTAAATGCAACCTCATGCAAATCTACTTGAACGCTCCATTTAATTCTCCAGAAAAATGTCTTCTTTTGTCCTAAACCGTTGGAATTGTTTAAATGTCAAATTGTACGCGTTGCTTAAAATGTAAGTTGTCTAGCTTGTGTCAAAACATGTTAGGAATTTTCTAAAAATCTAAAAGCATCTAGATGTTTGGATACAAGTGGTACTGTTAAATGCATTCCATCTAGATGTTGAATCCCTTTACATGTAAATTAAGTAACGAGCAGCGAATATCGTTCAATTTTTTTCTTCATGACAAATACTTAACTTTTGAAAAATAAGACAACAACAGCAATTTACAAAATTTACAAATAATATATTTACGTCTGAAACAGTTATGAACATAGATTGTAAGTTATAACATATTGGCATATACAGAGTTACTCTCCAAACACAAGCCTCGTCCCAAGCTTTCTACACACCCATTGGCAATCAGTGGGAACGAGTCTCTTTTCAGGATGAAAGGCACAAACAGTTGAAACATAGTATGCACTCATTTGGGTTTGAATTATGGTATGTACATCAGTAATACTTGTATCAATACACAGGTGCCCCTTGGGACTATAAATATTGGGGAGAAAAATCTACACATATTTACATGACGTTACAAATAATGTACACTGATAATCATTACGTAAACATATTATGACTGTTTGCTTCTGTACATTTTACGGTAGAAATGAGTTCCATTCGTTACGGTGGGAAATCCTCCAATAAGATAAATATACTTTAAGTTAAATAAATGACACCTGGAACTTCGAATTATAATTACTATCAAACTTTGTGCATGGAAACAGAAGAATAAAATTCCACCCAACTTGTTTGACGTACAATGGATTGTGAAGCAGTCGGGTAGCCCCGCAAAGTATCCATTCCAATACGTAAGCACACTATTGCTCCATTGCCAATGTCATTGTGTCGCGTATCATTCAAGTAGATATCTATTTGAGAAAAGCAACAATTCAAAAGAGCAGTTTTTATGCTCTCTTTCTCCCGTTTGGGAGTTGTGAATCGACCTTGTGATTCGGAAGTCTGCGTGTGTTCTCTTTGCGCAAATGGCAACCACTGATCTTTAACGAGCGTCCTTTCAGGCCGGTCACCCGGAGCGAGGGAAGCCTCGAGAAACGCCTGGCACTGGAAGAAAACAGACACCAGGGGCTGGGACGCGCGTTTCATGCCTCACCAATCCCGTGTTACAATCTCGGCTGAATTTGATGGCCGATCGGGTTACCTTGTTTTCACTCCCAGCAGCTAGGGTGACACCGCTGAGAGAGAGAGGATGAGTGAAGGAATGTGCCGTCACTCTGGGCCACTGCGCGCGCAGCTCCAAATAACAATGGATACAAACAAGACTACGCAGTTACAGATATTGGGACGAAGGAACCTGTTGCTTGTCCGACTGTAGTGTTGTGGAATAGTGATCGTATCTGTTCCATCCAGTGTCCCCTCCACAACGCACGTGTCGTGCACGGTCACTGTACACGTTTGGGTCACACAGCGCCATTGTCGCCAAAATTCTAATTTAGTGAATGCTGTCCGGGATTCTGTTTTCTTTTTAATTTTCTCATTGTGGGAGAATGTTTGACTTCTGCTTTAAAATGTCTCCGTATGTAAATGGGGTAAATTAATGCGTTGTCCCAGTTATTTTTGTTTAGTAGTTTTGCTCCAGAACGTGTGAAAGAGGGGTCCCAATTTGTAACTGTCACGTGGTTACTCCTTCAAGACAATCCCTAGCCGAAGCTCGCTTTCAGCCATAATCTGATGTACCGGACAAATGACACATATCCATTGTTCGTTCAAGAAATTCCTATTTCATATAAGCACAGAAAAGATTAGTACTTGATTGTTCTCTAAACAAGCCACCGGGAATTGCGCTGTTTGTCTGTGTCCTATACGGTCGACACATCTATATTGAATGCGGTGTCTTGTCAGATTGTAAGCATATTGAGTGCATCGTGGGTTTAGGGACATCCCATTAGGCTTTATAACATCGTAGTTCATGTGAACCATCACTGTTGCGTCTCTTTGGCTGACGCGTGCCATTCTCAGTTGTGCTTGGTCGTTTTCTTCCATAAAGAATTGTGCGGTTGGTCAAATTAAATCAAATCAGCAATTAAAATCTCGGAAATTAACGCAGGGTTGGGAACAGAGAGAGAGACAGAGCGAGGGAGAGATAAGGTAGGAGATAGCGTTCATTTGCACGTGTACTCCTCTGTTCTCTCTCGGCACTCATTGCAAGTGACGTGGCAACACCAATGGAAGCGACAGTTGCACTGCCACGTGCGCGTGTACTGGTGTGTGTTGTAACCTCGGCCACAGCACATCGAGTCACAACCGTCTGTGTCATCTGAAGTCCTATTGCAGCGTCTCCCCCGCGTCCCCAGAGACCCCGTCAAGGGATCATAGTCACAATAATTAGGCGACCTCTGCAGATATACTACATCCGTCCTTTTAGGTTTACGGTCCGGCTTTTTTGATTTTTTGCACTTGAGAAAAAGAGGCCTCCTAGCACGCCGGCTTCGGATTGGTTCGACCTCCTTTGCTAGTCTGTATTTTTTCATGAGAAAGTCTCCGATTTTTCTAAAAGGCGGCAGCGTCGTCCAACATGTCTTCATTGTGCAAGATCCGCTGACGCCATGACACTTGCATTCTACGACCATGTTCTCTTTGACTGCCTAAAAGAAACGAAAATGTTTCAGGTGAAAAACTGAATTTCAAATAGGATTCAATTCAAGGGGAAAACATTGAAACGAACAGGACAAAATTACATTAAAAAATGAATGGGTTCTGGCGCTTAGTTACCCCGTGCCTTCCGACATAGCTACAACTAGCATTCAAAAGTTGGTTAAAGAGATAATATTCAGTGTAAATTACTTCGTGTACTGAATTTTGAAAACTAAACACTACAGACCAATCTTATTACATTACACTAAGCTAGCAGAATGTTGCACTTATTAAAATGACAAAAATCAAAACAACATGTTTAGTTAAGAAGTGTTCATAACGACAAAGAGACAGACATTTATAAGGTTACTGTAAAGTGATGGAAAGGGTGAAAAATTTGTGGTTGAAGATTACCCCTTAGCTGGTTTCATGCAAAAATTAAAAGTCACTCTGTCACAAGGGACTCGAGTACCTGGGTGAAAGGTACTACGTGATCCAGAAGACATTTCTAATGTAAACATCTGGATTATGCCCATTGGAATTATAGAAACACCACTCTGATACGCTAATGGTTGACATTGTTTAGGTTCAGGCATCATCATTGTCAATAAAAAGAAGTTCAATTAATGTTAATGTGACTATTAACTACACGAAAGGACAAGGTGAGCCAACACGTGGCTGGGGAATGGAAAAACATCGTTAAGATTCCGTGTTAATCATTGATCATGTGATATCGGTTTGAGAGGTTAGTTCTGTCCTTGAAATCTTTTTCTCGTATTTGCTTCAAGAGACCATTACAAATTGGAAACAAAAATTATAATGGTGCCTTGAGACAATAAATATACCACAACTGATCGTTTTGTCGGCGGCAAAAATTTCTGTCTGAATCAGTATCCAATTATTTGGGCAAAACGGTTACGGATGCAGAAAGGAGAAACATATTATTGGGGATTATTGATAGAATGCTCCAGTCGTTTCTTTGAAATTAGAATGTCAGTCATTTCAAAATGTGAAATATTCTTGTATATTTAAATGATCTTTTTCGGCAACAGTAACATAATCATGCCTCACCACGTGCCCTTTTTCAGGTAAAAACGAAAAATCAGACGATATCTCTAGCTGGATAAAACTACCAGTTTCATTTCTATTCATAAACAATAAAAAAGATTTAGGAAACAAGTATGAAAAAGTTATGTATTTAAATAAAACAGGAAGCTCACTTTGCAGCCATGTGACCTTGGAAATGGTAACTATATCACGTGCTCGCGTGCCTTTTTTGTTCCCTAGCAACGCGGGCAATTATAACAGTTACTGAGTCACGTTGAATTTATTTGTTGATTGTTGCTGCTATTTTTGCACCCCCTCCCTCAATTTAGAGTTTCACGTTATGTCTTTCCCATGCTGTGTATCTGTATTTCAATTGTGACTGTTTTTTTTTCTTATTTTTGTTTTCTGTTCCGATTTTTAAAATCTCAGGTAGGGCATACCTAACACACCAGTCACATAACTGGTTAAATTGCAATCACAAACCCGGACGTATGATTTGCAAAATGTGACTAGATAAATATCTTTTTTTTTGGGGGGAAAGCAATCTCCCTCGGGAAACGTGGGGGATATTTGAAAATGTACACTTGAGGAATGTAAATGTTTAGGTAAACGTCTCAAAGTGCCAAATGAAAAGAAATAGATGCGACTTTATGATGTCATTGTGAATGTGCAAGGAAACCGCTTGCCATAACAAACTCGTTAAAAGTGAAGAAAAAAAACGCCAAATGGTCCACTGGGCCCAAAAGACACGTAGTCCCGATTTCCTTTTACAGAACACCGCCTCTAAAACTGGGATAATTATGGAAAAGACTCCATTTTGTGTCACCAAAATAGAAAATAAAAATATGCGAAGAGAAATAATGAAGTGCTAGGCATGGTGCCTTACACAGAATGCTCCTTGCTGTCTCTTGTATATGTAATGTTTGCAGTAGGAGAAGCAAGGATTCAGTCTAATTTTGACCAAGACATAAACTGGCAAATAAGGGTTTGGGTACACGATGTTAAATTCATATAGGCAGTTTTCTTGCGCATTGGAGCCATGCTTCAATAAAATAGATATTACTACTTTGGGGATTATTATGACATAAAAACATTTTGTGACTTATTTTTTGGAGTTATTGTTCGATTAAAATTGAAAAAGGGGGAGGAGGTGAAGTAAAGAGGATAACTTGATTTCTGTGTTCATTTTTTCACTCTGCCTTGTTCTTTCCCTCTTTGACCTTCCAAACTCCCTGACAACTTAAGTTAGATTTACACACCATGGACTGAACCGCTAGGCCGAACCTTTATCGTTTTACGGGCTGATCGTAAATGATTTTGCTATTTGAAAGAGAATTACAGCACAGCTCTCTTGCAAACACGTGTTAGATAAAGCTCCGACAACATCAGCGCCTTTTTCGAAGACATTGCTGCAAAATTACGGTCTAAATTTGATGCAAGCTTTGATCGAGCCGGATCAGAGCATTGTGTAAACCCTGTTAGATTCCCCCACAGCGTGCGGTCCAAAAATGACGGATGGCATCTCCACTGTGCCGTCGCCCCATACAACTATGAAACCCAAATCGATCATAAATTCTTTATGGTATAGATTTGCCACGGCGATTTGTTGCCTATCAAATTGACATCTTTTACGGGTTTCATTACAAGGTATTTGGCTGACCTTTTCAACTTGCCTGTCTGCTGTCTCCACTACAGATACGTGTCGCTGTACTTAAGCGCTGGTCGAAGACATTATATTGGACAGCGTGCTTGCACGTGTGTGACTCGCAAACGCATGCCTGAGCAGTTAGTGTGCGTGTTGGCAAATGCGCGTTTCTGCGCTTCTGCGTACCCTTATTCTAGAATTTGTCACATTGGAGGGTGATATTTTTTGTGAGTTTTTCAGGACTGTGGTGCAAACTTTTCTGCGGTGCTAAAAATTAACCTGTTTCGACGAAAGTAAGCGTTTATCAACAGATATTCTTGCGAACCAAAATCATCTCGGTGTCATGAATTATCTTTTCATTACTAAAACGGCACAGTAAAGCAAGATATAAAAAGGTATTTCGAACCATATCACCAGTGTCAATACATTATGCATTTTAAATTCAACATAATCTCTCAAGCTAACAATTTGTTATGCATGACGACCATTCAACCAAAAAAAAAAGACATCCATCTAAACAAAAATTTCGGTTAACCTAGACTTTACGTAACTTGGTCATAATTGATTTTATCTATTTCGGGGTCTATAATTCTAAATTTGGCATTTACAGTAGCTGGTCTTAAAAGGGGAACAGGTTTGAAAACAATACCATAAATGGATTATTGAGCTACTTTTTTGCACTCTGATACACAGTAGATTAACAATTAATTATGTACATATCAGCCACTGGTGCACTTATTCCAACTTCATATTTCAGACAACATGAAAGGGTGCATTCAAGTTTCAGTTGTTACATCTGTGTTTCGTTCTCATGTCTGTGTGCGCCAATATTGTTGTACATTTTATCTAAGTATATTTGAAGAGGTTGGACGTTTTTCTAATATGTATTTTTCACAGGGGGGGTGGGGGGGGTTTAAAACATGGCAACAAGTACGAGGCACCTTCGCACCTGCTTCAAAAGTGCAGTGAACAGCAAAAGGGGAGGACGTGAGATATTATCCACCAGTTGAGCACTCTCCTTCCTCTTGTCATTGCGCACCTGGTTATGCAGATCGCATGCTGCAGTTTTACGTATCCTACCATCTGATTTATCTGTGCTCCGTGACTATTGTACAAATGACGAGAGAGACAGAGGGGCAGGAGAGAGAGAGAGAGAGAGAGAGAGAGAGAGAGAGAGAGAGGGGGGAGCGAGGGGAGAGAGAGAGAGAGGAGAGAGAAAGAGAGAGAGAGCTTATTTTTCATTACGATCAAGATTGCAGACATAAAGAACTTTATATATTTATTTCCCTGCACACTAAGTTAGCGTTCATTGAAACAAAAAAAATGTACCTCTTCCTCGATATTTCTAAATAAAGATTTGCCATCGATTCTAAATTTTCTGTATATGACCAAGTTGATTAAGTTGTTGATGCTTTCAAAAAGTTGCAATAGAATAATGTCACATTTGGATGACATAGTGAAGGGAACACTATTAATCTGCCTTCAGAAGCAGAAAAAAAAAATTAAACAAGAAGGATGCATTATCGGCCCATATCTCTTTTCCATTTTAGAATGCCTTCTCTGTTAAAGGAATAACAACTCCTCGTATAAGATCTGTATTTCAAAGTAAATACATTTTGTTAACAACT
>NW_019775092.1:286919-340532 GCF_001039355.2 Lingula anatina | reverse complement strand
AAAAAAAAAAAAAAAAAAAAAGGGACTAACTTTGAATGTAAAAATGGATTAATTTACCATTGGTAAGTATAGGAAAATTTACCCCAAGAAAATTCATTTTTTGGCCAAAATAAGCAGTTGTTATCCCTTTAATGAAATTGGACTTCTTACAATGCAAGTGTTATAATTTATTGTAAGATTTGTTCTTTTTTATCATTGTTTGCGTGGGCGACGGTAGGAATACACCAATTGCTTCAAGTTTAATGAAAAATGCGGAGGAGTGGATGGTGCGTCATAAATGACACAAAGGTCGAATTTTGGAGAAAAAAAACGGACAAAAGAACACTCCAGATAAGAGCCTCAGGGGTTAACCGGGGTCGACCAGGAGGACAGTAGAAGTCTATTATTGTTTTGGCCCAAGGCCGGTGCAACTCATGACCAGTTCGGTGAGCACTGACCAGTGAAGTGAGGGACAGTGCACCAACGTTGACGCTTTTGCTCTCACCTTCAGTGCGCTGGTGTCTGTATTACGTGTATCAAAACTGCTACACATAGTTACTTAAGCGTGATAGCAAAATATGGCTGAATGAGATTATTTCATTTCTTAAATGTGTGAGGTTTCATGCCCATATAAAGCTGTTAGTGAGTTTCACAGCGTCTTTATTATATACATGTATGTGTCTACGGACGGTTACTGTATCCGCTATATGCCAACGATTTTATCCTACAGGAATTTCTGCTGTGGAACATTTGGCCGTTTTTTCGGTTACAAATGAAAAGAAGAGGAAATTCAGGAGAAAAAAAGAGAGACGCATTGAGACTGGACTTGTTATCAGGAATGATGAACGAAAAGAAGTATTTACATTCATGTGATTCTGTGTATTTCTGAAACATAATTGTGTCGTCGTTTTCAGATTATTTTCTTAAGTAAATGATCCGCCATGATCCCAATAGTAGTAGACAGTCTATAAATTGACAGGGTCTATAAACGTAAAACACAATATTTCAGAATACATGCACAGATAAACAAGTGACAATTACTTCTTTCCCCAGTGGGAGTAAATTTAAATTCTTCCCCTGTTGCTGTATGAATGACCCCATCGAGGGCTGTATATTTATGGCAGTGAAACAGCATCATAACCGCACAGGTATTCCTGTCTTTAATAACAGATTATAAAGGTAAAAAAGGGCCGCCCTACAAATGTTGCTAAATATGGTAACAGAACGCATGCTAGCTGCCACTTTACAAAAGTCATTTCCTACTGAAATTCAGTCAATGATAATTGCGATTGTGTTCGGCGTTTTATGTTTATAATGAAACGTCTCGCTCGTCCAAGAATGCCTTTGAAACCCACGCTTAGGATTCATTTCCATTTAGTAAATGCAGCAAAGATCAGCGTAATAAAAAAGATACAAAAAAGAAATGAATGGAAACAATTACGGTTAACTGAATTGGCAATAAAGAAGTTGACATACACAAAAAAAAAAAAAAAAAAATAGTCATTAATTTTTTAATGGAATCTTGCTGGAAAGGTCGTCATTGTTTAGGAATATGACGGCCTTGTCTGGGCTTAATTCTAGCAGCGGAATCAGTTTCACTGGTTGTGTAACTACGCGTGGCAAGACGCTGAAAGAGCCCCGAAACGCTCTGTCGGTTTTCTATACGGGATCATTTTTTGTCAAATCTTTTGATAATTCCATATCTAGGTCATGTGAAGCACGCACCGACAGTTTGTAGAGTATCGTGGCCACGAGCTGTGTTAAGTCGCACTAGATATGCCCCATAAGTTCAGTCGACAATGATATGCTTGAAGAGATGGGAAATCTTAGGGGAAAGTAATAGATATATATTTCGCAAATAAAATTCTCTTCAGTGCAGGGTGGTCTTACACTGAAGCTGTGATAACAATCATCGTATTATGTATCATCATAAACGTCCTCATACTACCAATGACTCCTCTGTTAAAAGGGGACAGTAGGTTTACAAATTTCGTTCTTATGAGGCGCTCATCGAGCCAGCCCTAACAAGATTTGACACTTCAAAGACGCCGCACGTCAACAAACGATCGAGGTGTTTACGCGAAGTTGACAGTCGCTCTTTTGCTTGAGAAGGTACTGGAAGCAATGAAAGAGATGCAGGGACAATATTGCCTGGCGTTGTGCTCTGGTGCTCAAAGTATGACACCAAGACAAGCTCACGGCAGCGAGGACGAACCCTGCGTACTAATAGTAAGATGTTATTGACAAGGGTTAATGGAAACATGAAAAGGTCCATGATATTTGCCGTTCATGAACCATTTCTTTTTTTATGGTTCTAATTATAACAGAAAAGATAATTTGAATATCAAAGAGAAAACCAAGGTAAAAAACGCAGTATACTCGTCAGCAAAACCAGATAGAATTAAAGGAGCACACGTACCATTACGAGTAAAAAGGCGCATCAACTTGCCATTCTATTTAAGTATGCCTAGTGGCAATTTGTGTGACAAGTGAAGAAGTGGAAAGTAAAAAGCTCTTTGAAAGCGACATTTTATTCACCCGGTTAACTTAGATAACCATCTTGATGTATGGTCCTTATAGTAACACAGATAAGACACGGAAAGAAAATAGGAGAGATTTGTCGCATTTCTGCTGGGAGCGAAAATGCTTTGTAAGCAAAACAAATTATCTCCCGTTTCAATACCTTTAACACTTAAAGCATTTCAGCGCGTTAGAAACGACCGAACCTAGCACGTTATTTTCCAATTTATGAAATGCAGCCTATTTCCCAAATTGAATTTTAAACGTTTCCATTTTTATTCTATTTCAGTGAATAAGCCAAGAAACGCATGAACGAAATTATACAAAAATCAGTTTAAAAAAGGTTTTGTATATTGCTTTTTTTCTTGTATGAAAATGTGAAATATAAAATGCCATTGCCTCTTCGTGTATATTCAAATGACATAATGTCCCAAAACGTCGTTTTTACAGTTTTTAGTAAAAACATGATTCGATTGAATGGTTAACTATTGAGATCAATTATCCTTATATCAAAGTGAACGCTCGAATGTGTTAGGGGCTGGATTTGTACACTTTTCGTAGCGTTACTGGTTATTATCTCTTATTTTAAAGGGCAGTTTAAGTTTTAATTGCAGACTCTAGGGCGGAAGCGTTTCCAAGGACGATACAAGGTGAGCAGAAAAAAGTGTGTTTACCTGTTGTCAAATGACATTCCTTAACCCGAGAACGCGGGACGTAAGAACGCAATAAACTAAACATTAGCTAAGCGTCCCAAGTAACCATGCAGCTTTTAAATCAATCTTATTAAAACGCTCTATATCAATATACACCTGGCTTCAATGTGTCTTAAACATGTTATTGTTAATGGAATGATTTTTAAAAGATTTCTCACAACGACATCGCGTTAGCTGCCTTACCCTCTATTTATGGTCGCAAATTGAAACAGGACAAAAAACTGGTTTCGTTCGTTCTGGAATGCGACCCTATAGAGCGGGTCCAGCATGTAAGAGGTAATGAAAAATTGTTAATTAAAAAACCTGTCACAACTGTGCCACACGGTAAGCAGGGACTCCACGCAGTGACGTGACTGAGATAAAGCAAAAATGATTCAATCGCAGATCGCCGTTCTTACCGTAATCTTTGATCGGGAAAACGGTATTGACTTTTCACGTGATATTGTTTGTTTCTTTTCTCCCCCCAGTTAGATTAAACAGGATAATATTGATGTATTGTTGCGGTTAAGGTGGTAGTCGAGCTCTAACAATAACATTCCTCCAATGCCTGGTATCTAGCCCCCCTGACCCCGTCTACCACGTAGACTGTTGTTCCAGTGCTGTTCTACCTCCCTACGCTACACCTCTAACTACCAACACATAGAAGTTCGGGAAGTAATTTTCTTGTTTGTCAAACAAAAACTGTTTCACCTGCCACAAATTGGATTAGGGATTAAGAATTCTCTGCAAATTAAAAAAGAAAAAAAGAGAAAAAGTCGCTGAGGTTAGGCAATGGGTGGGTGGGTGAGGGGAGGGTATTGGAATAATTCTCATGGTACTTGCCGGGTATGTTGAAAGTTCTAGGTGGGAACGCAGTGGGTGTGGCCTTAGAAATGAAGAAAATTCAAGGAAAGCCAAAAAGGGCGGACACACTTTGAAAAGATTTCTAGGTGATAAAAAGGATAACACCTCACTGCTGCTTGATTAAATAGGAAACAGACTTCTGCACTAAGACTCTATTTTTATAAATATTGTAAGGTACCACTGCGCCATGCTTTCCTATTAACTTGAGCACAACCACTTTGTGGCTTTTAAGAATGAAAATATCGGCTATTCAGGTGGTTGATAGTATGCTACATTAGGTCTGAATGCTATAATTTATTACTTCTCTGAAGTTTCGAGTACCTAGCTTTTTACCTGTGGATAAAAAACGCGCTGAGAGTTTAATTGCAGAAGTGGTACGGTGGCCCCAGACATTCCGATCATTCAAACGCTGAATGTGCCCCGTTCACGGTTCACTTTCCCCCATACCCAGCTTGATGGGAGCATTGATGTTCACTTGAGGATGTCGAGAAAGAGGCCAATAAGTTCAAAAGTAGTTGATGCCACCGAATACCAAAAAAGGTAGAAGTATTTGATTTAGAGACGCCCTCTCTGCTACCTATCGCCTCACTAATCTGGCCCCCCTTCCTTCCTTTGGGGAGCGGCAACAAAACACCCCCTCCCCTCGCTTGCCCTCTCACACCTGGCCCTTGATTTTTAAAAAAGGCTTTAGATTAAAAGCGGGTTTTAACTTTTAGACCAATATTTTAATCGACTTCAAGATAAACATGCAGAAATTTGCTTAAAAAACTACCAGTCAAAATATGGATAATATCTTTCTCATTATTCAACAGGCACACTGGACTAATTCTAATTCATCCAGGTTCGAAGAAGACTGAAAGTTTTGCCTAAAAGTACAGATATACTTTTCGACTAAAGTTCTTTGATAAAACATGGCCTGTACCTGCCCTGTGTTTGGACTAACCCCAATGCCCCGCGCGCAATTATTTTCACTTGGATGTACACCTCAAACCGCAGAGTTCAACCCAGAAAAAGAGATTTCTAAAGATGGTAAACATCTTTTGAATATTTCGTCCATTATAAACGTTGATCGTAATTTCGATATTATTTCATTGATACCTTTGCATTGGTTATGACGTCATGAATGGAGCTCACTCTCGAATCTCATTGATCAAATCTTATTTCAGTTTGTTTTGAACTAAAAAATATTGAAAAATAAACAAATGTATTTTGAAGATAAGGTGGTTGGAATGTAGCCACCTGCGCTCAATCCCGCTTCATTCACTATGCTGTTTATCAGTTTTTGGAGTGAAAAAAATATGTCAACCAGACAAACACACGTAATAAGATACGTCATAGGCAATTCCAAAATGTGATGAAATGATAAAAGCGATTCCTTTATGTAGGAAACTTTTTGTTTTGACTCTTTTAAATGCAATAAGACCACCAAAGGGTGATTTCTATTGACGACACAAATTTGGCATCTGTGACACTAGGCCTACACACATAGGCAACGTATGCTAAATATAAAACGCCAAAATTATATTTTATAGAAAAAGAATCAGTACATAGTTAAAGAAAGATATTAACTAATAGAGCTATCATCTTGTTTGTTAGTTTAATACATGGCCTGATGCAAACAGTCAAAAGAGCGAGGATTTGACTTGAAATAAGGCAATAGTGGAACATGAAGCAACAAAAACCTAGAAAAATTATCTCAGAGAAAAGCAGCATCAAGGTCGTGTGCTGTGTCTAGAAAACTGACATCGATATTAAGTATTAAACTCGAACCCAAATAGACATGACCCCTTCGTACCACGGCCCCTGCAATACATTGAGAAGCCCCCTCCCATGACCGTTGTCGTCTGCCCTGTGACGTCATACAGACCCGCAACTTGTGATCACAGCCATGAAATAGACCAGCTTTCATCTTTGAGCAATCATTTTTGTAAATTTTCTCACCTCCTGCTCTCTTTTTGGCGACAGGCGTCAATTATTCTTTCACAATGCCGGTTGATAATAGGGGTAGGGTAAACTACAGGACGACAGGGGTCACATCCGCAAAATGTCGTCCTTTATCTGAGTGGAATTTTCGTAACTTTTTTTACATGTTTGGACATATGATAGCTGTAAATAAGCCCTTGTTTGTATTCAGTGCTTGTCGCAGTGAAGTCGATAGGGTTTTATTATTAAACAACAATCATTTTGAGAGGTATTATCGTTATTAAAACTGATATCAGTTTGTCTGATGACTGACTTATCAGACTCCTAAAATGTCAACGATACTGTGTCAATTTATCAAATAGAATAAAAAGTCAATGATTTGGGTATCAGGAAATTTGGGAAGGTCCCATTTAAAGACTTCATTGTTCATTATATAAATACTTTTGCTATTTACGTTCGCAAACGTTGGTTCGAAATGGAATGAAACCAGCTTGGGACAGTTTAAGTTATTTTGAACTTATGTTAACTTTGGGTTACGTTAGCTATCATATTATATGGGTAGTATCTACCTTGGCGGCTCTGCAGCACGGAGACCAATGAGTCGCGGTCCATCAAAGAAAACTGTCCAACTCTTTGATGTTGCCGCTTACTGTAGGAAGTTCCTTAAGGGCAATGGGGAATTCGACAATAATAAAAACCTTATTTCACATTTGTTTTACCTTGCAATTGTTAGCAGGTATTTTAAGAGTAGCTGGGGTGGAGTAGTGTTATCTTAGAGGGTATGGCGATAAGAATGGGATTAATGCCTTCAGCTTGGAGAGCACCAAGAAAACGAAATCCACTTCAAAGATGTCGTTTTGCAACGGTGTCGTAATTGTTTCCAAAGTTTAACGTCAATACATCAGTTTTTTTCCATTAGGCCAATGGCTTACAATTTTACAAATATCTTAAGTGACGCACGTTGTTTTGAATATCCAAGAGATAAACAAAGACATGTTGAACTGCTGGTGTAAATCATCGACAAGAGAAAGTATTGGGAAAACATTTTAAAGTTTACTTTTTTATTTGTGTGCTTGTTCATCTGTTTTGTACTTTGTTTGAGTGGCCATTTATTTCCTGAGCAACTTCCTGTGTTTATAAGGACAGCAAATGAGTATTTACGCATTTCCCAAGAAACTACAGTCGCCAAAGTGTATCAATTAGGAAAAGGAGTGTTCTATCAAATATCACTTCTAAATGGTTGAACGAGAGAGATGACAATCTTTAACAATGGTGATCTCACTGCAATCAGATCACCAAACAGTCAATTTGTGTATTACGTCAGAGGTACACCCCATCTAGCAAGGGCGACAAAACGTTACCGGCTGCGACAACTCTGATTGACCTGCTGGCTATTACGTCACATGGGGAAGATTGCGTCCTTCTAAAGACGCGTCAGTTCCACCAAGTTTCCAACTAACACCGTGACTAGTGTAACAGATATTTTCACTTTTTAGGACTCCATATCATGGAAAATGCGTTGTTTCACAGTATTCCACTTCTTTATTCAACAATGGGAGGGTGAAGTAATATGGTAGTAAAGCCCATATTGCGTGTCGTTTATTAGCAGGATGCGTAATGTATGACGTAACGATCTTCATGGAATGGAGGTAGTTTTGTTGTTCAATCCAAAGAACCAAGTATATCTTTATGTAACGGGGAAATATATTATTTCAGTTTTTATAAAAATTTGAATAGATTAAGTAGGTACACGCATTCTGCTCGCTATTTATGGCAGATTTAGGTCCCCCCAAGAATGAAGGGATAGAATAGAAAAGAAATAAATGAATTCACAGAATTAAAGAAAATAAACAAAAAATGTGAAGCTATATACGATAAATAAATAAATAAATAAATAAATAAATAAATAAATAAATATCTTACCTTTCTGCCGGCCCTGTTATTATGTAAGTTCATAAGTGACCTTGCATCTCCTTCTATTTCCCGAGCGTCCACAAACAATCGGGCAAACTTGAGACCGTATTTTATATCTGCGCTGCACCCTCCCCATTTCCATCCCTGGGGAGAGAACCGACCGTCCATCTTCCGCCTGTCACAGCCACAGCTTGTCATGTTGCCTTGACTACACGCCTGCGTGATGGCGTAAGCGACGCCAGCGGCGCTGATGGCGTAGGCGTAAGCGGCCTCGCGGCTGCCTGGAATCAAAATAAAAAAGTAAATGTATTGAGGATATATCTACAATTCATTCATAGAAATATTTCAAATCAAGATAATCAGTTTTAAGCAAAAGTTAAGTGCATGAATGATATTTGGATACAGTAAAGGAAAGTATAAGTGCAAGCAAGTGCCCATAAGCGAAATATGCCATCAAGACAATTGTGCCCATTGGAATCAAAATATCAATAATGAAAATGAGATATAACATTAAAAAAGACACATTCAGTAAGAAAAGAGTGGTTAAAACATATCAAGCTAGCCTAGATAGAATATTTGCCCAAAGTAAACATAACTTTTTCATTATTTGCCATGGAAAATGACAGATGCAGGGTCTATACGGAAGAAAGGTGCATATAAAATGGCCCCAAACAATGATTTACATAATTATTAATTAAACAAAATATATTTTTATTATATGCAAGAGGACTTCAACTACATATTGAAAAGTATATCGGAATGTGAATAAAAATGATGAAAAAATAAAAGCTGTGTAGATGGGCTCACACAAGACAAAAAATACACCTTCAAATATTATTTCGTAATTGATCTCTACGTTAAGGTAGATATGGACAGAGGTGAGTTATCCGAGCACTGTAAGGGATGAAAAACGACTTGTTTATTCCAAGTCCCTCTCAAAGACCACCAACGTAGTGCCTTTGGGGTGTTTTATGCAATAGTAGCAACAAACAAACGACAGCCCAGTGGTATCCATGCATCATCCCATTCTAAAAGATGGAGTGTCAGGCAGATCCCAACTATTTTAATCGCGTTGTAAAGACACGCGCGGAGACGCAGGACGCAGAGGAGGTACTTATCGAACTTTAATTGCATCAACCAGTAATCTTAATTGTCATTTTTATTCCAGGCCGCCATCTCCATTCCGGACAAATAACAATCATCATTTGATATTCTGTTCTCAGATTTTAATCTTCAAGCGCCCTTTCTTTGCCGTATTAGCATAATTCTTCCGTCCGCGCGACTTTGGAGACGTTTGCCGTGATTAATTTTTTCGACGCTCTCTAATTATGCCACATAAAAGAGAAGATAATGAAACGGTTGCAGCATCCGGGGAGCGTTAGGAAGCGATATGTCACCGGAGCTATGTGGAAACGACTGACCACTACTGACCCCTGCCCATGGGGAGTAGACAGCTGAAACCTAGAAAACTTCGAACTCCAGAGAGAGACTTTTAATCTCAACGTCCGTAGAACTAGAATGAACCTCTTTCACTCCATCTGGAGGACGGTTTCCCCAAAGGAGAAATTACTCAAACTTGAAGCAGATACCATAATTAAAAATATGCAGATGGGTAAAATCCTGTCAACATTGTAACTTACTATAGTTTTACTTAATGAAGGCAAGTTTCAAAATTAACATTCGACCCATTGTTGTTTTGGTAAAACATTTTTTTTTATCCCAATATGCGCAAGCTAGCGTTCCTTCCTCTGACATTAGTTGGCGTTATTTCCCTATCGAACATCAATGAAGAAATTAAAAAAAAAAAAAAAAGGGATTTTATGTCCCACAAATGCATTTTCAGAAACAACGCCATTTGTAAAATTTTAAACGCATTGTCAAACGAGCATTTTCGGCAGGGGTTACATTCACTACAGCTGCTGGGTATACTGTACGTTCCATACACATTTTAGAATTTGGCGACAACAGGAAAAATTAAAAGCCAAAGAAACAAAGGAAGACGGATAAAATACGGGACATCGTCAAAGGATAGGCACCCCATAAAACAGCTTCTCAAACTGGGGACAGACAAAGATGGAGGACCCTAATCGCCTCCGCCAGTCACTTGACGATGACACTGTAGTATCTCCAAGTCGACTCTCTCGTTTCTGCCTGGGTACACACCCCGGCTAATATCTCCTGAAGTCCATACACCCAACACAAAAACGACAATCAACAGCGCAATAAAGCCACACAAAGCCCGGACCTCTTCCACTGCGGTAACCTAATCTAACACGGTAGCGACTACACCATGTCACCGGCCCGGTGAATGCATATAAACGTATTATTTCGATATGGGCCTTCTGTGCGAACATCGAATCGTCTTGTCGCGTCAGATTAGACGCTAGAGATGGTGTCCTAGTAAACTTCGCAAGGAGACAAAGAAAGGACGAGATAACGCACTTACCGGGGTCCCTGTTGTGAGGGAAGTTCAGCCCATTGAAGTGTTTTTTTTTTAGATTGGATTGGGGCACAATGATATGTTGGATTATAAGAATGTCTGAGAGAGAGAGAGAGAGAGAGAGAGAGAGAGAGAGAAAGGGAGAGAGGGAGGGAGGGAGGGGGAGAGAGAGATTAAGCCGATCTTAGCAATGAATTTCGAAATAAAGAAGGAGCAGGTGTTTGACCAAATCTCAAGACTGGACGACACAGTTATTCTTTCAAATACAAGCAATATTTACTAGGAAAGAAAAAACTACGCAAGCCTTCGCAACATCGAAAAGAGTTTAGAACTCACTTCTCGATTCGTTTTTAGAAATATACACACACAAAGAAAGGTACAGCACATATATGAATGAGTTGGTCTCATTGACTCGAACTTTATACCGACCTAAGAATATATCAAACTTGAACCTATGTCTCTTATATATATATTTGAGGATGTTTCAGCTGTCCCTCAGCAACGCAGGTCATATTTTAGACGTTAACTCTATGTACATAAACCAAGTGAACGCAAGCTTCACGTTTTAACTTCGTTGACACAATATCTTATAACCCGTATAAATGTTTTAAGTTGCTAAAGCAAAGAAAACGATCTTGTGTACTGGTTGCATTGTACCGTAAAGAATGTCATAAAACGCAGATTTTCCTATTAATATCTTACCTCTCTCCACCTGTACTACAACGCCAGGGGGTGAAGGCACGCGAAGGCCAGCAGGGTTATCTAAGCGTTATCTTAAGTACAAAACGTTTTTCGGTCGAAGCCTCGGGCCACGGCTCTTAGCTTTACCGTTGTCAACTTTCCTCTTTTATTGCTATACTTTTTGGGGGGTATGAATACATGTTATTTTGAGGTATTCACCTGTTGTCAGTCAACATCATAAACGGCGGTAAATCTTATTTAAAGTAACATGACGTGAACTATTCTTATTTTGTCTCTTTTCCTATTTCTGTATTCACTCCCTCCTCTCTTTTTCTCCTTCTCATTTGTTTAACTGATGTAATTACTTGACGCTGTCAAATGACTAGAAGTTTGCCATCATGATCAGTTCACAATTTTAACACCTGGTTACGTTTCAAGCGTGACAAAAGTATGTAGTATTAAAGTCGAACGTTGTTCCTTGAAAAAAAGAAATGAGAAATCTTTTGATGCTTTTAGTTTTCTTATTTTGTGGTACTTTGAAAAATTGTCACAATACAACCCGAGCTACTTGGCAAAAGCATACACTACTACAATGACACCAAATGAAAAAACCAACAACAACAATTTATCTGAATAAACGACATATTCTTTGTCATGTGAGATAAATTGACTGATCCCTTGATAAAACTTGATAAATTTTAGAACTGACACCTTGCAACATAATTTTTATACTAGAGTTACATATAAACAAGATCCTCACCCCTGTCAATCCTCCAAATAGAGAGATAGTAAGGTGGGGACCATGTCAACCACGTAAATAACAACGATTATGTGCAGCTTGTGGTCACCCAGCGAAACACTGTGCTTAGTCACCAGTAATTTGTACATTGCAGGAATATTCGTACTCTTGCACCATGTACGTTTTTAAGGTAGTCACCCAGCGCCTCCCCTCAAAACTCCCTCTCTCTGGAATACAACTTTTGAGATATGTATACTGTCTTTAACACCTGTAACACCTGAATCTCCTGTGGACGGCCGCATTCATTTTCCTCACAGCTTTTATCATTCAATATCCGTTTCTTATTTTACAATTCACACACACACACACACACACACACACACACACACATTGAAAACAGGAATGTGACATACATTATCTTTTATCGGACTGTAAGTTCTTTTTTTTACTCGACAGCAATACTGAGTAATTGTAAATTCTCTTTTGATTGGACAATGATTTTCAGTATTTAATGGCATAACACCATTTTCTCTCAGATGAAATAAGATAGTAAAATGTATTCCCTCCCCCATTCCCCTAGTGTATGAAATACGAAATCTCTTTGCACGTAGAATTAGCCTTCAGTTATGCGTATTGCAACGATCATAAAAATGAACAAAGAAAACTTCAGCGTTTCAACCTTAAACGTGAACGTTTGAAATATAGACTGAATTAGCTTCATCATCCTTCACATTAATCAAAGGCTGAGTGTCACCCTATCCACTAATATACTGCTGCGAGACGCGGACCTGAAAAGATTCTTTTCTAAACTAAGTATTCAGTATGGAATGCCACCAAAACCCAACTGCCTTATTTTTCTTCCTGACGTGAAATGAACATAATACAGGTGAGGTTCATATTTTATCGGGCAGTTAACACGGCTGGAATGCCGTGTGGGGTGATTTAAACGAGAACGCGGGCACCTGTCGATTACCGAGGCTTCTTTATGGGATGTTTTTTGCTTGTTAATTACCTGTGTTTTTGCTGGAAAACAGTCAGCACTGTGTCACAGATGACGTGTGTTTAGTATCTATTGGTATAATAAATAAAATCATGTTTCTACATTTGGGTCTTCCGGGATAAGCTATCAAGCCAAGTTTTCTTGTATTTCTGTATTGAGTTCAAATACATCATACGATAATGAAATCCACTTGAAATTGAGCTCAATAATTAACAAGCCTTTTCTACTTACTATCAACCTACGTGTCTGTTTTCTTTGCCCAACATGACTTTAACGGGCTCAACGTTAGAAAGCAAAAACTCTAAAAACAAAAACAGGAAGATGTTGGCGGGCTAATGAAAAATACTTGTTTTTTATTTACATACGATTAGAAATGCTTTTTCTTATGGCATAAAAAAACGACTCCGAGATTTCAAAGCAGAGACACGCGTCACGTATTTAACTGTTTAAAAGAACACTGGTTGAAAATACACTACATAGCTAAACAAAATGGTGAACACAAATATGTTGAATTTCAACACGCGCTCTCTTGCAAATATCACCAATTAAATGCACGTTGGTGATTCGTAATGTCCTCTTGATAGTTAATCTTCTGTCCATGCGCAAAACAGCATTCTTCTTTCGCTTTAACTAATGCCAAAGCTTTGCAATTAAAAAAAATCCTTTTCATAAAATTTTGATGAACAACGGGCTCTCGGTTTTCCTGCATCGACCTAAAAATGGCCTCCACGTTATATAAATTTCTGCATAAAATTTCAGAAGGGCTGCGGTTTATACTAGGCTGTAGATAACACGACGCGGGGTTAAAGTAAAAGACATAATTTGATGATATCAGATCGTGTTAAAGTTGTAAGAATTTGTGCTACGCGTGTACTGTACACGGCGGTAATGGGCCGGCAGTGGAGCGGAAGTGATGTTTCTTTTCACGGTATCTCGAGGGACAGGTTCCGGTTGGTGGACATGCATTTTAAACTGTGCTGCAAGTTCATATCATATTATCCTGTTACATGTAGAGCAGAATATTACAAAGCTGCACGTTTTTTTTATGTGTGGTGTATATTAGAGTTGTACATTAGCTCATGAAAACTATGATTCTACCCAATCTGTCGAAGCATTGCCTATTTAGCATTGGGTTTGTTATCAAATGGCATACTTTTCTTAATAGCGATGTTGATAAATGTTCTCCCAAATTTGAGAACTTTCAAGTGGGCCACCCCAACATAAGGTATCTTGAGGCATTGGGCCTCTGTTTCATACCGAATTCGTTAAAAAACATTTCAAAACATTTGTCGTTCAAATCTTGGGCTTATGTATTTGAATACATATCTAGAGATACATATTTTAAAATTCTAGTATAAAAATCAAAAATACACGAGTGACATATTTATGGTTACCATGGAGATATTTCTAAGTAAAAACAGTTTTAATTTGGTTATTTTTGTCTTAAAACAGCAACACGAAGCTGAATTTTCGTAACATTTTCCATTAAGGATAGCCAGTGTATCTCTTGAATATGTAAAACCACAGCGAAGAAAAAAAATGTTAAGAATTACAAAATATAATTTCTTCTTGGGATTACAAATCAGGACTGATATGGTGCAATAAGATTTTTTGATGAGAAAAAGGCAAGCTTCCTGCACAAACTATCCTGTCCCACCACTGCCATCATTTAGTGCTCAAGTTAAAAAAAAAGAAAGAAAAAAAAAACACAGCCTTGATGGCTCTTCATCCGGACCACACGTGTGAGCGAGCAAACACCATTTCCCGAAATTAATTTACATTTTAATAGTCAACGATCTCCATTATCTAGCCAAGACCTGGATTCTGGTTTATCTAGAAAGGGAGTCAACTAGCATCTGGATCCTAGGGGTCTATAGCTACTTTCATGAAGCACAGGTTATTCATTAACCAAAATCTAATCTTCCATAATATTTCAGTCTAAATTACCGACGAAAAAAAAGTGAGTCATGCGTTTTCAGAATTTGATCAAAATCTAGTCTTAGGTGAAGATTTTAAGTAATCTGCCCTACTTAAGAGAGAAATGTTGTGGTCTTTCTTAATCCAAAGTAGTCGTAAAAAGGGTACAGTGTATATCTGAACGTGTAACCCCGATATTTTATATGGGTTACTGAATGGATATCCCTGCAATATTACACAGACAAAACTTAAAATAGAATCAATTCTGAAAGCAAGGGCGCAGCTCATTGAAGATTGCGTGCAAAACAACATCTTACAAACCTAAAGAACAGGACGTGACAATACGACAAAAGTCAACGTGAAATAAAACCTCAAAGATAGCCTAAAGATCGAAGTGAGGGAAGGTGGGCTCGGTCTAAAGTCGGTCTTGGTCCACAACGAATGTGAACCAATGGCAAGACAAGGGGGGGGGGGGTGATGTAGCGTTTAAAATTACGCAGTCTACTCATTCTGTAATAAAACACTCAATAATCGACTGATCGCAATCAAATGCAGATCTGGAGAGATGCATTTACGCATATTCTGTATATTATTTAGACCCCCTTGTTTACAAGTGCTCTATATTCTATTGTTCACAAGACGTTAGACAACAGATCTACGTACTTTGTGTACTGTCTTTTTGCTGTAACTCAGCTAATATGCGGCCGCCATGTTTTGAGTAGAGCAATGCACTGGCAAGGCTTTAGGACTGTGACGGGTGACAGGGGCAGATCAGTCTCACGCTAAATGATGACTGTATGAATCTTGTCATTGAGGATAGAGCAACAACACGGTGGCGTGTGATGAAAAATTAGGTTAGCAAATGGGAACCATTTTTATATTTCCGTTTTTAAGCCTCGGCACATCTTTCTGCTATAAATACATAGCGGGGACAATGTATCAAGTTTTCAACAATGGCAGTCATATATCATATCAAAGTGGTGGCCTTTCATGCTGAGACGAGTTAAGGGGGAGATTCACTGAGGACGGCACCAGAATTGCTACCATCCCAGGCGGTATCTGCTTATTGAGATAGTTGACTGAAAGGAATGTCTTTTATTTACGATTGGATTGGATTTTGATGGGTCCCCAGTTCAGCAATGGGTTCCACTCTATGACAAGGGAGTGTTTCAACGTCGGAAGCACCGCAAACAAATTATTTTCTCGGTTTTGAAAATGTACGCGGTGCATGCAGACGACAGGGGTGTTGATGTGGATTTATACCCATGGATCTTGTCTTGGGATTGTGGAACAACCATGAGTCGAAACCACAAGAAACCGCCAAGCCTGAACCTGTTCTTAAAGGCCGCTAAACCTGAAGGCCAAATCAATGGCGAAACAGCGCTAACCCCCCCTCCCCCAGTAAAGACAAGTGAAGACCAATATTTACGTCATCTTTGTCACAACACCGTCTGTCAAAGTGACACCATGCTTGCTTTTCTGCAGAATTTTCTTCTAGCTCATCCTAATATTTCAAAATCTAGTAAAATACATTAAGTCAGTCCTTTGTTGACAACAGACAAACAGACCCCCTTATATAACAAGATGCCTTCATGTCTCAGTAACACAGAAGCGTCTGTTAAAACAACACTTAAGAAGGATGTAACACCTGTGAACGCACCTGACATGACATTTAAGGTGCTGACATAGTAAACGTCTGTCGCAGCATGCTCTGGACTGCTCGGTTGCTATGGAAACTGGGGTGTTATTGCCAACAGTTCCACACCACAATGAACACAGCAGGATGAGAGTGATATTTGACTACCAAGTGTAAGATACTGTGTTATCGTTGTCATCCCGACACCTTGGGTTATCAAACGTGACGCCCTAGTGTCCCCATTATGACACTTTAACACCCCAAGTGACACAACGCCAGCACGTTGTCCCTAACTTTGTCACCTTTGTCGCCTATACTCCTGGCACTTTCTGGTGTCGCTTCGCCACCTCACTGCGACTTTATGTGACGCTCTGTGACACTTACATTAATTGTCGTGACTCGAATTCAAGTAGAAAAAGTCACTTATATATATTAAATAGCAAAGCCTGAAAAAGAGTTGATTCAAACTGTACAGTTAAGTCATTGGTCGGTTCTTATGAGGATATGTACTATAACTGGCCTTATGCCGTCCTTAAATAGTTTCTTCTTTTTTCCTTTAGTTGGTTTCATCTTGAAATTGTCTATTAATCAAATAATTAATCCAACAGTATGTACATTGATTATAATGATATATATTAGTTTAATTATTTGTTTGTTTGTTTTTAATTCATGTACATTTTAACAACCTTTCCCCTTTCACGCGCAATATTCCAGAGGCGACAAAAAAATCCACATCTCAACATAAAATATCAACCGCACATTGAAGAACTTAAGGTAAAAATGGCCAAAAAGGAACACTCAAATTTCACACTCAAGGTCGTATCTTTTCGCTAAATCATACAAACTGACCAACGTGTTTGATTTATCAGACATAAATCGTGGACCAGACCTATCGAGTGTCTTTCTAATGGACTTAAACCCAGTCCTGTCTTAACAACTAGTCGCGATTTTACGGCCATTCCAGGAAGTTTTCTCAATTCCATCCAGTACATTGTGGGTGCCCTGTGATATTGCCAATGATTTGATATTGCAGTAGGAAACACCTTAAAATCCCACCAAGGCACCCACACATGGAGACGATTCAAGTGAAAAAAATAACATTCCCTCTGTTAAGGTATGTTTGCACCACTGAGATTGTTAACTCTAGGAATAACAGGCGTCTTTTGAGGTGTTTGCTGACGGCACGCGGCAGGCTGACCCCGAACCGTTTCCAAAGAAAACCACCCGAATCTCGTTAGCTTTATCAGCGCCACCTGTCCACGCGTTCGCCAGATCAATCACAACCTATTGCCGTTGCTAACTTGATATATTAAAATTAGATGTTTGTATTGAGTTAATTAAAGCCTACTAAAAAGATACAGATTGACATAATAGTCTTTCTTTAGACTGCGTTTAAGCGTGGCTCGCGTCCAAAGTACTTAATCGCTGGGCTTAAAGCTTGCCCCTCAGGGGGAAAACTGACCAACCAACCGCCTTTGCTGCTGGACCATACCTCCCCGCCTCTGACCATGGGACAAATGGAGAAAAGTGGACACTTGAGAGTAACGAATGACCAATTTGGTCTCTGATGTAATTGGCCAGTGTCTCCTATACCTTGGCCCATTGTGACTCAGTGCGCCGTGGAGAAAAGCCTGTGTTGAATGTCGGAGCAGTATTCTCTTGGTGTTAGCAAAATGCGGGGCAGCACGGGGGAATGGCAAATTAGATTCAGTTACTGGTACGTCCCTGTGTGTAACGCTAGAAAAATACCGCCATTGTTTGTTATTCTTCGGGATTGTTCGCCAATATTTAGAAACAAAACAGAACAGAAGAGTGGCCCGGATTGGCCAGGTCGTACAGAGAGAGCGGAGGAGAGGCGAGAGAGAGAAGAGAGAGAGGAGGCAAGAAGGTGGACTCAGTGCAAGGTGAAGACGACACAAATAAAACGTGGGACATATGGTGCAATGTGAGGACACACCAGGGTGACATCAGGCCGTCTAGAGGGTACTTTACCCCCTTCTACATATCCCGGAAAAATAAGGTGTATGGAGGAGGGGGGTGGGGGTTTAGGTGGGGGTGGGTGGTAATTATTTATAATATTATAAGACCTTGAAAGAAACCCACTTATAAATGCAATTATTGGGAATCATGATATCATTTCTAGATGAGAATATTTAATTGTTCTAAAATAACCACGCAGCATGTTCAATTATTGGGAATTAAAATGGCAGAAAATCAATAAAGGAGAGGAAATAGTCTGCAATATTCTTTTCATGCAACTATTTTCAGCATCATAAAAACACCCCCACACACTTTAAAATTCTAACACACATGCATACATAAAATGTAAAAAAGATACTTAACTATACCTAACAAATTATAACAAAATTACATATGAAACACAATAAGCAATCAGCACTTTAGAATCAAATAAACTCGAGTGATTCGCCCAACACCAGTGATAGAATTAATCAATCGTGAGCGTTATCCACATCAAACAGCAATATGTGGCAGCCCGCAGCCCTATAGGCCCGAGTTTGACAAAATGTTACTGCTCATACACAGTGAGGTGTGAAGTCACGAGCCATATTGCCCCTCTGTGAATTTCTTACTCCACACTGGCCTTGCCTTCCCCAAATCTGATACCGTATTTCCATGTGCAATTGTCCTTGACCATGGCGGCGAAGATTAAACTGGGGACAAATTATTTGAAGGCTTTTGAAGGCATTCATGTGGCAACAGCTATTCAGAATACCTTCATTTCTACTGCAGTTGAAGAAGAAAAAAATTGGGAAATTATTCGTCACACGATTCGTTTGACCGCAAAAAATCTGGACGGTGAAAACCGACACTAATTTTACCTTTCAATTTTGGGGTCAAATAAAAGTTGACTTGAGGAATGTCCTACTTTTGGCAGGTGTTATCTCCGCAGTTGTGAAACACATAAAATATGCAAATTTATCCAGCATTCATTTAGTTTTTTTTTGTCTTGTAAAGATGTAAGAAAAGCTAATTTACCAATTTAAATCATGTTATTCTCATAACATTTGTAGAGTAAGAAAGTTTTTATTGAAGAGTTCCAAACAGTTGTCCTCGTGTAACTACTCAGTTACTTAAAATAAGCACACCTACACTTTGTTGTTTCTCCACAAAAAAATCTTTACTTAATATCAACGCCAGACGAAAAATAAGCATGGTTATCTAATTAAAGTCACCCTAAAGAATTCTCTTCGAAGCAGACCAATACTTTTGAATGGCGAAGGAGATTTATGTTCTTCATCCATAATTAATAAACGCACGCCTGGGATTTGACTGACTTTGGGGACGTCCTTGCAGACGATTGTGGTTTGCTGATACTCCTACAGTTAATGAAAAGAAGGACGCCGCTCAATGCTCTTCATGAATTAAAATGAGGTTCATTTCGCCATTATAACTTAACCGTGGTTTAGGGCCCGAGAAGATAACTGGTTGGAAGCATGAAAAATAAATGCTTTGCAACCCCTATTGAAATCTAAAAAAAATTCCACATTTTTAACAAAACTAATAAAAAATATATTCTTTTAACTCCGGTTTTTCAAAGGAGAGAAGTTTCAAGTCGTGAATTGCTTTTCCATTTTATCTAAAGAGTACTTTATCACATGATGAAACGTCATGCTCACAGCGTGAATTCTGAATAACATTACTTGCTCGCAGTTTTTATCTTTGTCCTTATCTACATTAAGCGTATGATATTCGTACTGATAACTCTTAAACTGCCTCCCCTGAACGTGTCGATTCATATTCATTAAAACTAAAGACCGGATAAACAGTAAAACTTTGAGTTAATTAACATCAAGGTTATTTATCAACAGCTTAACTCTTCACCGCCTGGTCTTTAAAATAAAATTGGAACATATCTCGACCCCCAACCACCGTTGTGAATTATGAAAAAATGAATTAATAAAATTGAACCAATCATACTGCACTTAAAGAGATTCTGGAACCCTTGAGCGAGTTTATTGTCTGGGATATTTCTGAGATTTTTAAGACACAATGTTTGTGCTAGAATAATTTAACTTTTAACAAAATCTGACTTATGCACATGAAGTCCTCAGGTACAAAAAGAACATCAAATAGAGAGAATAAAATGCCAAAAATAATGTAATATTAATACATGGATATAATATTAATAATATCAATTCTAATTTTAGTGAAAATAAAAATAGTGTTAGAGTAAAAAGAGTAAAATAAAACACTGTCAGAGGTTTACTTCGTCCTCTGTTCTTTATATATATATGTAAATGGGACAAATATGGTGGTTTCCAAAACTATCTACTCGCTTGGGGAAGGTCCCAGAATCCTTTAATCAACCCAAAGGTGAAATAGAAGCAAAATGTGCCTAATACCTGGGTACCGACCTACGGGGAAAACGTGTCCGAAGATAGAGTGGCTGGTCCCTATGTTCGTACAATTCCAGCGCATCCGTCGAAACTGCCACTGGCACTCGCTGAGCCCCTTCTTGGCCCCCTCCCCTATGGCCACGAGGGCGTCGGGCCGGCTTTGGCAGATGGCCCTCTGTCTCGGAGCCAGGCCGGGAATCTTGTTGCAAATGATGTTGGCTCCTAGAGCTACGACAGTCAGCGCACTGGAAGAAAGGAGGAGGAAAAGGATCAGCCAGGGTCGAAATGAGGAGAGGAGACGGGCACAACACATGTGGTAGCGTCTCGCTGCACCGCGGGTCTTCAGGCGTCACGTCGAGGGCTGGGACCTGGTGGCCGACATTCGTGAGTTCGCCTGGGAAATCACAAGATGCGTCGTGGGGACAAAATCCTCGCTCCGTGGTTGTGTGCGCGCGCTCTCGCAGCGCCGCCACTGAGTGTCTGTTTGAAACCCCCTCAAAGCGCATAAAAAGTCGGTTTTTAACTCATCCTCAATAAATTGATAGTGGGACAATGAACACGTGAGAAATAATAAATCCGATAGATAAAAAACCCGTCTGCTTTTTCAGTTCTTTGAAATTATTCCGAAATATTCCAGAATCGAAGGAGATCTAAGCACGGTGCTGTCCTAGCACGTCTTTTTGATGAGGCTGCTCAATGTCGTCTGCGTGCGTTGCAGAGCCGCGGTATGAAAATAAATGTGATGTCACAGGTGAGTGAAGACGAGACAGGCAAGTAGCACCTTACACAGATAGCGGTGGGAAATGGAACAAACACATTTTACACCATCAGCAGAGGTAAAGGACGCTCTAAGCTGGGGAGAGGGGGGTAGGGAAATCCCGGGGGGACATGACGCGGAGGAAGTGGGGGTTCTACTGCAGCGCCAAGGAGTGCCACGTGAGAATGACGTTTGAATCGTACCAATCACGATTTTTTACACCCAGTTACGGCTGCTGTATTTTTCCGTTAAACCAACATTTTTGTAACTTAGTAAAGGATACTTACAAGAACGTCCCGTCCACTGAGTGCAGCAGGTAGATCAGAAGAATTAAGAGGCGTAGGTAGGCCCCCGGTGCCATGTTAACCGACCATTGCGTTACGGAGACGCGTCCCCAATCAACCGGATCCGTTTAATCCCCTTTAATCCGAGTTTTGTAATCCATAGTTTTGAGCAGGTGTTGCGTTCAACAGCGACTGTGAATGTGATACTATGTTACGACTTCTGTCTCAAGATTCGCCTTCTGATTGGTCGGGAACGCCGTGGTATGAATGTCATTAAACTTCTCGTGCTAAGTGCACATCGAGGCGATTGGTTTGGCGGACGCGGGGTCACTTCTAAGGGGAGCGTTGCATCGCGCCTCACTTCATGCTTGGACGCGGATTTTTATCTCTCAGATCCGTAACAGAGCCAAACTAAGTGGTTAACGAGTAGTATCGGGTCAGGTATAGTCTTAACACGAGCCAGTCGCCGCTACTACCGGTAGGTGGATAGGAAGAGGCGGAGAAAGGCGAACTGCGTAAAAAATCGTTCACCCCTACTTGCGGAACAGAACACCGTAGTGACTAACGTAATGAACGCTGTTCTAATGTTTAACTGCCGTCATGCACCGCACTATACACTGTTAACCCACCATTAGACACAAGTGAATGGGCCTCCACCCCCCGTGCAAATCAGGAAAGAAAAAGTGATAAACAAACCGAGGCCGAAACACAACAAACGGTTAAATGGCAGTGCTCGGGTTGGTGAGTGGCACATATTGTTAGAGGCAGCTCTTCCACGCGCGAGGAACAAAGCGAGACCACGTTGGAAAACACACGGTCATTGTGGACCTCAGAAACTATGTGTTTGGATTGAAAAATTATCAACAAAAGCCAAACTGAAATATTTTTCTTTCCTACTCTCAGCTGGTCCGAGTGGTCTACTCGAGGTGGGCAGTCACAAGTTGACCAACGTGTTCTGGCAGTTGGCCATCTACATTTTTTTCAGATGCCACCAACACTTTTCCATTCATTACTCTCATTACTCTCACTTTTCATTGCTGCGTTGAAAATAAAGACAACTTGTTCGTCGGTAAAAAAAGAATTTATGTTCAAATTTATAACACACCATTTTATAAAGCGTTATATTAGATGTTTATTACTTTTATCTCTGTTATTTCAGTATGATTCTTTTTTATGTTTATTGTATTGTGGGATGACGTTGGTTATTATAGCTTTCTTACCCTTGACAATATCTAATAAAGATAAAACCGATATTGTCTGTAATAAGGCTTGTCTTGATTACTCGACGACAGACGCGACACCTTCTGACTAAATTTGGAAGCAGACGGCGTGGTTTTTTTTGCGCGTCAGTCATAATTCGGCTTTTTAAAAAATTGTCTATGTAATCGTTCAACCATTTTACGGACAGGGTGTTTACTAACGCACCAAAAAAGTCTTCGTCATTCTACCTACCTGACTACACTGTTACTAAAATAAAGCCTACCTGTCAATCTTAAAAAGTAAAGATCACAAATTCGCTTATTGTTACACAGATTGAAATAAAGAGACGGCACTTCGGAGAAACCCCAAACACACTTAACCCCGAGAGTGTACAAATGGGGCCATTCTGCAAGTCACAACACAATGAACGCTACGAGAGCACTTCACTGAAGTAGCTCTTAAAATTTACCTATAAGAGCCCTCGAGAGAACGCGGCTTTCTTCTGCCATGCATGCCTGCGCTGGGCTTAGCATACAGACACTGGCAACAGTAGCGCTTCAAGTTCCGGCGTGAAGACAATCTATACCCACTCCAGCTCCTGTCAACCTCCTCAAACGCCAATCGAAATATAAATCCATTTAAAAGAATAATTTGATTTAGTGACAGCAGTCTCTGATGTCACTATGGGCAAAAAACAGAGGGACAATAAGCGTGTCACTTCAAGAGGTGCTTTACCTGTGTGACTGAGCTCAAGAAATAACACAATTACAGGATATAAATTCTAAACTTGTTTTCGTGACGACAAATACAGTAACGATTTGAACAAAAACAAGGGGACAAAACAGACTTTTTCGAGTTTATGCTCCATGTTGAAAAGCCAAAACTAATCTTGTTAAGTAGTTTAGTGGCTGACGATGGAGGGAGTTTAATACTTGAAATCTGAGTGATGGGGATGCGACGATTTGAACATAGAAACACGTCTTTATAATTTGGCGGAGAACGCGTGCTTATGAATGCACACACGCACGTGCATGCAAAAATGCATATAATAATGTGACATTATTTACGTGCATGTCTTTTCAATGCTCAAACTATTGTATGTAATTTTACGTCACCGAATGTCTATGTTTTGTCAATAAAACATTCTGAGCGTTCCTGAATCACTGTTAATGCAGATGGACTTAGTCGGAATGGGGCCATTTTAACATTTCAAGGGGGGGGGGGTGTATAGGTAGGCAGTGCTATCGTATGGTTTCTTCAAGAAAAGGAGTAGATTTTATCTGTGATTGATGGAATTTATTAACAGGTGCTCAATATTCTTGATATATTATCAGAGGAATGACTGGAATTAGACCTAATGTATGCACTTGGTCAACACGCAAGGGAATACCATGTTGTATTTTATAAATGATTAGTCTTTGCAAACATGTCTGTTGATATATGGTATCGAAAATAACGAATCAAATCAAGTGATTCCAAAGAGGAATGTGTGTGTTGACGGTTTCCTCTCTCTCTCTCTCTCTCTCTCTCTCTCTCTCTCTCTCTCTCATAATTTCACTAAGGAAGATGAGTTATAGTTATTATTAATGACCTAATCAGGAAAAAACGATAAACAAAACCAAAAAAGTTGTAAAAATCCCAAAGCAAAGATGTTTAAGCCTGCAGGTCACAAAAACCAAATAAAAAGAACAGCCTTTCGAAGGGAAACGAGTTCAGTAAATCACGCCCTGGAAATAAATCACCATTTACGTCCGCAGCCATCTCGTGAGGGATGCAGCCAGTTGATGGCAAAACTATGGCTGCCGTAACCACCTAATGAAATTCCAATTAAAACCCAGAATCTCCTTTGAAAGGGGTTTAAGGGCCACAGTATATTTTGGGTCAATATTTACCTTTATATTTACCTACACAGTTTGTCCAAATGCCCTGACTTTTAGGAGCAGGAAATAAAAATGTTTTGAAATGTTTACCCCATCAATCCCTTCGTTACAATAAAAATCACGGGATGCCTTCGACATGAAATTCAACATGCCATCGACTTCACACCGTACAACGTCGCCAAACGCCCTCGAAACACGTCACTCAGGGAGTCGTCAAATACCTAGGCCTTTTTCACGATTCCTCGTAAGAGGTCCTCGAGGACGAATAATTTAATTTCTAGTCTACAGCAACGACTCTTGTTACAGTCAAATGAAATGAGTCCCTCAGGATTTGCAAACATTTGCAGCAAACATGGACTTTCTGAAACCGTGTTTGGACAAATGCGGTCTCCATCCGATATATAGCGCTACCTAATAGGCCTATTAACATGTTCCATGCCGGTGGAATAGGTAGACTGTCGTCGTTGCAGGGTTATGTCTCCAATAATGCTGTAAATGTTATACAAGAAAAAAAAGAGCAGTTCTTATTGAGTTGAGCATGTTGTTGTTGTTGTTGTTGATGATGTGTGTGTGTGTGTATGTGTGTGTATTTGCGCGCGCGTAAGGAGGGGGCTTACAATAAATATTGTAGAGACGATCGCCAATATCCCCTTCCTTTGCAGAAATCTTTTAATTCTTTAAATAATTCATTCAAATTACTTTTAAGGGGAACCAGAAAGATAACTTTTTATAACATTCCCAGAGAGATACATGTGTTGTGTCCAATTTTATATTTTTAATAAAGTTGAAAAGCGATCTCTATGCTATATTAGAAGAGACAGAATAACCCTTCTCTCTTACAGACATTTACTGACAGGACGACATAATTTTTGGGGTTCATTCTAATTGTCCGTATTAAAGTTTAGAGGGACAACATCGGTCGCAGCTGAAAGAAATTTGCTCAAGCTATTTCACAAAAGAATAACCTACTACAAGTACCTGCTGATGGGCAAAGTTACGCTTTAAGTTTTGGAAGAAAGAAATGTCCCATCCTATACTAGTAGATCTATACGTAAGGGTTATAGTTGTTCACGTGTTAGTGTAAAGAGGATTTCCAACATCCTGAAGTCCTATTCAGCCAAACAATTGTCACGAATAAAGAGTTCGGGTGTGTCATGATCATCCCATCCTATTGATTGATTCATTTATTTATCATTGATTCATTCATCATAGTGTCACGTGTTATAATATATTAAACACCCTAATCTTCGGGCACATACCATGTTTTATATGCTGTGCCTTGTTTCAGTCTTATGTTATATATACTGTGATTGTAAATTTTGACAGTTATCTTAATCTTCTTATCGCATTTTTTATTTATTGACGTAAAATAATTGAAGTACTGGCAGTCGAGGAAATACATTTGCTTTTCATTGCACGCATATTGATACGCTAACATTACGCATACATTGTTTAATACGTCTTTAAGATGAGAACAACTAATTAGATAATTGGAAGTTGATAAAATGCGTAAAATACGCTTGGTGATGGAGAGTAGGGCATGTCACTGAAGGGATCGAGTGGCTTGTTCCGGTTTAGACACCTGCGCTAATTAAAACGAGACGAGGTAAGGAGTAGAAAAAAAGAAATGTCTGAAAATCAGGTGAATTTTCTTCTTTTGGGAATGTAAAAGATACCAATGCGTCAAATAAGACGCTCGAAGAAGATTGAATAGGTATCGGTGACGTCATTGTTTCCGCTATTTCTCTCTCTCCTTTTTTGATTATTTTTTGAGACCACCCAAAATCAAACTCAATCTATCTTTCAAATACGATGTATAGTTTTACTCTTGCGAGTGTTACGTGTGAAAGAGAGGTGATAGGTGACTCTACAACATTAGTGTGAGTTAGATTTAAACATCTTTGAACTTGAATGTAAGTTTACTGTTTTTTTTAAGATTTCAAGCAAAAAAAGTGTCCCATCCAAATGAAGATTACAAATAATAGTATGATGTGTAAATAACAGATTAAAAAACATAAAAAAGACGCTTGATTATAAATCGCAATATTCACCAATATCAACGACTCTAATAAATCAGTTTTTTTACCTCTCGTTCTGCAGTAGTAATGTATAATTTATCAGTAAGATGGCGCAGCCAGAAATAATCTAGTAACCGCGATAAACTGTATTTACTCGCACATCGCTTCAATCAAATATAAAGTTGTCATAAATTCATAGATAGCTCATATTATCAGCCAATTGACAGTCTGTGTGTTGATCTTAATACAACGAGGACGGCCCGGGCGCCTCTCCGTTGCGAAGGTGTTTGCGGACTTGACGTGAAGACGATTACATCGTTTGGTTAAGCACCATCTGAGTGAGGAAAAATAGCCTTGTTATTATTATTGAGCTTGATTTCAGTCTATAATTCACACCAACTATGTTGACATTGCAGAACCATACTTTTGGCATTGCCTAAGTCTCCTCTCTCTCTCTCTCTCTCTCTCTCTCTTTCTCTCAAGAATTCAAAAAAGAATAAAAATAAGATACAAATATAAGGGTGACTCGAGTAGATCTTTTTAAATGTAACTAAGCAAGTACGTGCATGGACACATACTCATTCACATACACACGCACACACGCAAAGAGAAAGAGAGAGAGAGAGAGAGAGAGAGGGAGGCAGGGAGGGAGGAACAGAGAGACGCTGTATCTTGATTAATGTGACGGACCACTAAAGATCAAGCCATCTTATCAGCTCAGTACACATGGCGTTCAAGTTATAGATTTCCCCGTGTATTAAGAATTCCGTGCTCTAGCTGGGACACCATCCTGTCGAGTAGAACGCCATGGCGAGCCCATCCAAACTTCCCCGTCATCACTTCACAAAATAGTCCTCCGCAGACGATTCTCGTGTATTAAGTGCCGAAATGTCGTAATATATCAGCTAAACAGAAGATGCCCAAGTCACTGAAGTCAAACCCATTTTGATATCTCTGTATAATATCTGTCATTTGATACCTTTCTTAGTCAGGTTTATCTTCTGTCTGTTGTTCTGTCTTATAAGTATTAAATGCAGGATTGGTGGGCTTACTGCTTCTAGTTTAGAGTACTTTAAAGATGCTAAGGAATTAGATGTCACATGTTTTACAAATGGGAGAAGGCAGACGCGAGAAGAATGAGGTATACGGAAGGTACTGGTAAACTACGATTTCTGTTGACGAAACTGTGCTGAACCTGCCTTGTTGAAAGAAGAACGGACGTCTTCTAAGTTCGCTGAGTGGAATATAATGCACAGATTCATTTACGTAGGTGCGCGTACTAAGACCAAGCAAAGCCTAGACACTTAGGGTATTCTAGAGAAAATAATGCGTACATAAACATTGAAAGCTGATGATACTGTCATTCAATTTGCTCAGATTAGATCACTCCTATCGATCCATTACACTCGATGATTACTCGACTTCAGGCAACGGCAGTAAGAAAACTTACCCTGGATGGGCGATTCTTCCATTCAAAGACGACAACGAGCAGACGATCAAAAGGAAGCTGATTCGGAAAACTGCTACCATTATGTCGCCGCGCTCCTGAGACGGAAAGACACCACCGACATTTTTATCTTGGTTTATATTCTGTCAGATGGTGGAAGCACACTTTCTCATCTTTTTATAAGTTGTTGCCTTTTAAACAACTGTTTCTTTTTCAATGGAGCTAGCCCTCTTGAGTTCTTAAGATGGTTTTCAAGAATCCCTTCAGGCGGTGGCGTTAGTGTTGACTTGGACGCTCATTGGTCGGAAATGTCGTCTGCAAACGCGAACGTGAAAATCCTTGGTGCTCTCTCGAAAGGAAAAAAACTACTTGAAAAACGTGAAACACGCGAACTGATCTAAATCTAAGTTGGTTTCAAGATCCTTTGTACTCGATCACTATACGTCATTTTATTCCGGTGGTCTCGTTAGAGGGTGTCAGGGAATAATCTCCGCAATTATATCGCCTTCTCTTGGAGCACATCGCCAGCCTTGGGCTCGGTCGTCTGGGTTTACCTCCTACCTTCAGACCCGCAAGGTCGCCATGTCTTTAAAAAATTAGCCTTGTCAGGCAATGGAACGCGATCTGACGGCTCGGTGCGCTGCCTTTGTGGCGTTAATAAAAACACACTATTTCAAAAACGATTCTCTCGTTTTGGCAGGGCGATTGATTCCATCTTGGACAATGAACTGTCTAGCACACGCGGAAGGAAGATGTGACGAAACGTTACTCGAATTGTAAAAAGATCACTCCTTTTTCTTTGTCGTTTCCACTTTTTTCTCTCGCTGATGAGTAAGTCTGATATCAGAATAGAGTAATTATAACGTTACATTACAGCTGCCACCACTTAAGTAAACCTCATTTTTTGTTGGGCATCCCTAATTCCTGATCTGTCACGTTCTCGTCTGCGGAACTGTTCAAACGCAGACGATGCACAGCAGACGACATGTAACGATTACACACGATGTTGGTTTAATTTACCTCATCTTGAGTGCGCGCGGTGTGACACTCGCCAGGCGACGTTATCTCGCTTGTCGCAACAACCCAGAGTTGGTGGAGTAAAAACTCTCGAGAGCGCTGCCCGCGGCAAGGAGGCCTCCTTCGATGGAAGCCTACAATCGACGCGTGCGACATTTTTAGCGCTCAGCTTTTCACACGATATATTTTTAGTTTTCTCTCCTCTGCAGTCTGTTGAATTCCCAACTCAGTGAAAGAGCAAACAGTTCGGTTCCATAGTCCTACACGTTCCCTACACTCCTCAAACAGTGGGAGATATTTGATATTGAAACGGGGTTACAAGTTTAAGATTGAAAACAATTGAAAGTTTTATTTTTAGTTTTATCTGCATGTTATATTGTCGCTCATTTAATGGTAAATGCTATTACTCGAGATCCATTTCACAAGTACAGTTTCAATGAGCCAACAGATCTATACAAAACAAGACAATCTCATCAATTTTGTTTTGTTTTTTTTTATGTAAGAAATGCTAAATTTATATTCACTAACACTATTGACTAACATAATAAAACGTATGCATAGAACAGAGATTAAGATACCAATCTGTAGATAATTAATAATCTGTTGTCTGTTATCAAATTTGAAGAAATAAGCAATTTTTAGAATAAGTGATGGGTAATGCAATGTAGATAAACATTTACAGAAGATAAAATGTCATAGAGCTGAATTGTATGAACATAAAATTTCACTGTCCAGGAATAAAACTGTACACAGTAGCAACATTTTCATTCATTGGACCAATAAGCCAACACTTGAGGGTTCTCAGAGGCAGTCAGCCGTAAAAAATGATCACGTGATGCAAATACTTCAGCAGACGACAAATAGCTCGTCAAACATGTCCACGTCACAGAAAGCGTCTTAAATATCGATTCTAGATTCAATGGAATGGCTGAAGAGCGACCTTAGCCACCTTGGTGAGATTAGACACCCACGCATTTAAGATGAAGTAAACGCAATCTAAACATCTTATCGGCAATATATTTAATGAATGATCAGTGACGTTTAACGAAACTATGTGAAAAATATATATTGAAAGAATAAACCCTGCGGTGAAGAAGGGTTAGTTCTTTAATGAAATGAAAAAATGTGGTGAAATAGGTTGTGATTGTCTTTTCTGTAAAGGTGGCATAAGGCATAAGAGTTCATCGGCGAGAGAGCCAAGTGACCAAGACAATTTGACCAAACATCGAAACATCACGCTAATAAAAAAATGCTTATGGTCGCTATTAAAATAATTTACGTTTACAGTAGAAAAATATGTATTACCTTAAAACCCAATTTAGAATAACCCGTTCAATTGGAGTGTGCTTTTACTCCATACAGGTTCATAGATATTTAAAAAAAAATGGGCAAAAAAATTTGAATTATCTTCCTTTATTTCTTGATTGGCACAATTTTCCAGCTTATCTTTATCCGTGTTATTACTGCTGTTTAGTTAGTATAGTAGGAAGGTGAGTAGTTACGCGTAGATGTAAGTAGGTACATGTATGTAGCCTACACATAGGTATGAGAAGCACCTGTTGGCAAAACTAGGTGCGCAGACAGGCAGGCAGGCATAGGTAAGTATAGGTAGGCACATGTGAGAACAGGTAAGTACAGGTAGGTATAGGTAGGTACATATAGGTACATGTAGGTATAGGTAGGTACATATAGGTACATGTAGTTATAGGTAGGTACATGTAGGTCCATGTAAGTAGAGGTAGGCACATGTAGATACATGTAGGTACAGGTTGGTATAGGTAGGTACATATAGGTACATGCAGTAATAGGTAGGTACATATAGGTACATGTAGGTATAGGTAGGTACATATAGGTACATGTAAGTAGAGGTAGGCACATGTAGATACATGTAGGTCCATGTAGGTATAGGTAGGTACATAAAGGTACATGTAGGTATAGGTACATGTAGGTACAGGTAGGTTAATTAAGGTACAGGTAGGTTAATATATGTAGGTAGGTCAGTGGATACATTAAGGAAGGTATATACAGTAGGTTAATCTGATGAAAGATTGATTGATTGAAACAATGACGGATCATTATAATAATAATTTATTCTTATATGACGCATTCCATTAAAATACTCCTAATACGACTTACAATTGTTTTAATTAAAAGAGCCAAATGAAACGATTTAAAAGAATTAAATAATAATATTACAAGTCATTAAGATTTAAAATGACAAATTTGAGGGCTAAAAATGGCAAATCATACAATATTTGAATAAATAGATTAAATAATTTATTGAGCTGATAAATGTTTTTTAAAAATCAATAAATAGATATATAATTATATGCTCATGTAAGCACATTTCGTTAATCAACCTTGTTCTAATCCAATACATCGTCTAATGCAATAATATTACAGGCGGTATTCCTGAACGGTTGACACAGGCTGATAAGGTTAGGAGTTTTAAGTAAACGTGACCCGAGGAGATGTGGCAATAACGGGCAATTAATTAACTTTAAGCACGGAGAGGGGATGGGGCCCTCCAGACGCTGTGATACGGTCTATTCAGACGGGAATCATTTAAGACCGAAATCGGTCCCACTTGCGTCGCCAGAGAACTAGATGGATTATTATGGTGATTTGATGTCCAGAGAGTGAGAAATAACACTGTGCACTTGACTGTAAGATTATGTGGTTAATGGTTTTAATGGTTTGGTGACGTGAGTTTGTCTGTTGATCGGTCTCAAGTTGAACTTGTCTGACCAGACGTCCAGAGAAGAGATTTATGACGGCACTTTCCTCAGCACCGATACATTTTCGTTCTCTGTAGTGTTGTCACCCAACCTTCGACGGTGTGACCATAATATACAACTAAAAACTATTCTGAATGCGAATCTTGGAAATAAAAGCCCACCTGTCCCCCCCCCACCTTCTCACCCAAACCCATCCCACGCCCCCCCCCCCCCCCCCCCCACTCACCAAAACCTTCGGATCGCATGTGTTTCTATATACTACAGGTATATTCAGTCCACTTCGGTAAGATCAAAGAAGTCGTAGTCACGGGAGTCTCCTATGATATTGACACAGTGTTGTGGTTTTCCGTCCAACACCTCCGCTTTCTCAGGGAGGTGAGCCAGTCCTGGTGATGGACGTAAGTGCTCCCATGAGACGGTGAACATATGCTGGCCACATGGTGCTACCTGCCACCTGGGAGGGACAAACATGGAGCGGAATCGTGATTTTATTTTTCTTCATCTTTTGTTGGAAGGTCAATGATGTTGTTCATTTTTAATATCTTATAATTAATGGCAACATAATGATAATGTGAAATGTTTGTGTCTTAGTAGTATTTGTCGGTTAGTGTTGTGTAAGTAGCATTAGGACGTATACGTAGGTATATTTTCTATCTCATGCGGCAGCACTGATGAGGATGTCATCATAACAGGGTAAGATTTTTTTCAAGCGTTGTTCGTTAAATGAGATGAATGCCTACAAACGCAAGTTGTGGAGTTGAAATTGAGATTGATGCTTTCGTTGGAACTTAAAATGAATCCAAAATTTCAACATTCTTTTCTTTTTTCTTTCTTTTTTTTTTTGGGGGGGGGGGGTTGTCTTCCTATTTTAAGCTCAGCGGAATTAGCGTAGCCTCAACTTGATAACTCTCTCTCTCTGTCTTTCTCTCTCTTTCTCTCTCTCTCTCTCTCTCTCTCTCTCCACCCCCACACAACCCGACATCCACGAGTTGTGACAAATCTGAAGTAGTTGGCAGTGTTTATAAGGATGTTTCTCCACAAGTCCGCGGTAATCGTGCTGCTATTGACTGTTGATATTGACTGGTGTCTTGAGAAAAGATCGATGAAGTGTCAGCAGCATTCCGGCGTCGAGATGCTCATCACTCGGGGAACTTTATCTCGGGGGCCATGACACCACCACACCAGAGCCATCTAGTGGCCGTTTTTACTTCAAAAATATTTGAAGCTGTTAAACTGTTATATTTTATATAACCGTTTGATGTCAGATTTCCTAGTTATGCGAACATGAAAACAATTGGGGAAAATTGAGAGAAAATTGACAAAAAAAGTATCGGTACTATTTTTAGATGAATTTTGGTAGAATTGGAAAATAGTCCAAAAATAATGCTCTATCATTATTATCTTTTTTTTTTAATCATAAAGCTTACATTTACACATATATTAGCTTTGTGTGTGTGTGTGTGTGTGTGTGTTTTTATTATTTTTTTATTATTATTTTTTATTATTATTATTATTATTTTTTTGGTTTAATTTCAAGTATGTACCATAATAATATCATAGATACAATGTTTATTAAATCTAACCGGAATTCATATGTAAATATTCATAATATTCTTATGCCCTCCATGTGTTTTCCACCTCGCTGTTTTGACATGTAGGCTCGATTACTTAATATTTATATCTGAATTAGTATATAGGTGTATTTGGGATATTTCTTCACTTAAAACATTCTTGCCAAAGTCCTAATCTAAGATTAATCTGTTCTCACTGACTATAAAAATTGCAATATAAGTCATCTCATCAGAGTCTTAGTAATGCGTTAATCCCCTCTCACGAGACACCCGATCAACTCGGACGCTTGGATGAGATAAAAACAATCTGAAGATAAAGTAAACAGCGCCGTAGCTAATATTTGACAAGAGCTCCGCGTTTTTGTCATTCAAAGCTGTCAAGCTGTCACCTCTGGTGTCTAATTGGATCACATTTGTCACCCGAGAGCTGACGGGACGTGCCTGCGTCACCGGGGAGGGGAGAGTGGGGGGGGGGGGGGTTGATGACGTCTGGAAAATCACGCACGCGTCACGTGTGGACCTGGATGATTAAGGTGCTTATGTTATGGTGGGAATTGTTTTCAAATGACAATTTTCTTTTTGTTAAGCGCGCGCGTGTGTTTGTGCGTGCGTGCGTGCGTGTGAGTGTGTGGTGTGTATGTGCATGTGTCTGAGAGAATGTGTGTAAGTATGTGTGTGTGCGAGCGCGCGATTATGTATGTGCGCACGTTCGTATGTGTATATTGCGCGTATTAAGAAATTTATCAAAATTAAAGTTCCTTTAAATGTGCCGGTATCAGAAAACTTATTTCCATTTCATTCGTAACTGAAATGCAGTTAAACATCAGTAAAAGGGTCTTAATTAGTACAATGTACAGATCTGTATTCATATCATCGCAGATTATCAGAAGACTGGCGCACACCGCTGTGACTTTGCTGAACGAGATTTCATATAATTTTCCCTTTGCTTCGCTAGTCAAACCTTTCACTGCAAGTTATGAGCTGAAAACGCGGTTCCTTGAGGCGACTGCACTTTGACCAGTATAAGTGCACTGCTCTGGAGAAGACGCAGGACACAGAACAATGTGATGGTCGCAACTACCGCAATCCTTGCCTTGGATTGTCACTGTGTCACATTTCTCACAGTAATACTGTTTTCATTTATCATACCTTTGGAGATTTTTGATAATCGTTATTGTTAAAAATATGTTTGAAATCGTACACCGCCAACGAAGTGTATTGAGACTCCCACTGATACTGATGCCTTAACAACTGAATTTAGGGAAAGGATTTTTTAAAAGATGGTTCCGCCCGGGATCGAACCGGGGACCTTCTGCGTGTTAGGCAGATGTGATAACCGCTACACCACGGAGCCGACATGCTTCACAATTACAGACTCATTTCCTCGCTGTAGAAGGGGCTCTTAATGTGTCTGACCAAAACAATATGGTATTTACATATCTTTATCATATTAGCTACTAATGAAAGTTGCGTACTTTAATATGCTTAAAAGCATATTACTCTTGTCATATCATATTAAAACTGACCCAATGCCACTGATGTGTTTCTGTATGTCTAGAAACAGTACAGACTTCCATTATATTCTTTCTTGTATAGCGATAATTACACAGATATTCTCTGCTTACATTCTTCTGTGCTTTGCTGACTGGAGGGAAAATAAATAGTTCAAAATTTACGGAGAAATTTGAAGAGGATACAGTTTTAGAACTGTGCTTTGAGCTTGTGGATTTTATCTGCCTCTTGTAGGAAATTTAAACTACTAAGAAATATACCCTTTACCAGGGCTACAGATTGATTTTTCACTGGAAATTCACAGATATCTCTCGAGATAAATAAATATGGGAACTTTTCTTCACTGTCAAAGTTAAGAGAAAAGTGCACAATATATCACGACCCTGGTAGAGGATATAACAAGACATGTTCTTTCGCTATTTCACATATATGTATCTTTGATTTTGTGAAGTGATATAAAAAATGGTTCCGCCCGGGATCGAACCGGGGACCTTCTGCGTGTTAGGCAGATGTGATAACCGCTACACCACGGAGCCGACATGCGTCATGCTCTCAGACTCATTTCTACCCTCCAGAACGGGCTTATTATGTGCCTGACCAAAACAATATAGCTTGTAATTACATATGTATATCAGGCGATGCATATTAGCCATAAATTTAAGCTACATATTAAGCGATTACTCAAGTCAAATCATTAAATAGACCAAACGATAGTATGGCTTAAAGACACAGACACAGAGTTCTATTTCATTATTTCTCGGAGAGCGAAAATCAAAGATGTTCTCTGCTTACATTCTGAACTTTGCGGTATGGAGGGAAAATAAAAAGGTCAAAATTTACGGAGAAATTTGAAGAAAATTCAGTTTTACTGTCTTTTTCTGTAGCTCGAGTTGGTTTTTGGTCTGCGTATTTAATTTATGTTGTTATTATATAGTATATAGTATAATTGTCAGCTCTGGTAATGGGTTTATAACAGAATTTACATTTAGGTATAAACACTAAGTATTAACCTATGTCAATGTGGTAACTATGTCATTGTTTGGACATTGCCTTTGCAATATAGTGCTAGAATTAATAACGGTTATTATTATTATTATTATTATATACTTTTGGTTCTCATGTATCTTTGAATTTGGGCAAGGGATATAAAAAGTGGTTCCGCCCGGGATCGAACCGGGGACCTTCTGCGTGTTAGGCAGATGTGATAACCGCTACACCACGGAGCCGATATGCTTCACACATTGGGTCTCATTTCTACGCTCTAGAGCGGCGTTAATTGTAACTGCGTGACAGAAACAATATAATTTGGAATTAGAAATGAACGTCCAATGGTCAGATAGCTTACTTTTCATATATTTGTGCATGTGGTTAGATATCAGTAAAATCAGTATAATTTCTTTAAGAGTCAGTATTCGGAAGTTTGAATTTATAAACGCAGACTTCCAAAAAGCCAGCGCAGACGTTTGTGGTTTTTTTTTGAGCGTCTTTTAAAATATTTCCCACACTGCCTTTGAAGATTGCTCTGTAAAACTTCTAGATGGCATCACACGTTAAGGACTGTGCTTTGAACTTGTGGATTATATCTGTCTCTTGTAAGAAACTAAAACTACTAAAAAAATATACCCTCTACCAGGGCTACAGATTGATTTTTCACTGGAAATTCACAGATATCTCTCGAGATAAATAAATGTGGGTACTTTTCTGCACTGTCAAAATTAAGAGAAAAGTGCACAAAATATCACGACCCTGGTGGAGGTTATAATATACATAACAAGACATGTTCTTTCACTATATCACATATTATCTTTGATTTTGGGAAGTGATACGAAAAGTGGTTCCGCCCGGGATCGAACCGGGGACCTTCTGCGTGTTAGGCAGATGTGATAACCGCTACACCACGGAGCCGATATGCTTCACACATTGGGTCTCATTTCTACGCTCTAGAGCGGCGTTAATTGTAACTGCGTGACAGAAACAATATAATTTGGAATTAGAAATGAACGTCCAATGGTCAGATAGCTTACTTTTCATATATTTGTGCATGTGGTTAGATATCAGTAAAATCAGTATAATTTCTTTAAGAGTCAGTATTCGGAAGTTTGTGCTTATAAACGCAGACTTCCAAAAAGCCAGCGCAGACGTTTGTGGTTTTTTTTTGAGCGTCTTTTAAAATATTTCCCACACTGCCTTTGAAGATTGCTCTGTAAAACTTCTAGATGGCATCACACGTTAAGGACTGTGCTTTGAACTTGTGGATTATATCTGTCTCTTGTAAGAAACTAAAACTACTAAAAAAATATACCCTCTACCAGGGCTACAGATTGATTTTTCACTGGAAATTCACAGATATCTCTCGAGATAAATAAATGTGGGTACTTTTCTGCACTGTCAAAATTAAGAGAAAAGTGCACAAAATATCACGACCCTGGTGGAGGTTATAATATACATAACAAGACATGTTCTTTCACTATATCACATATTATCTTTGATTTTGGGAAGTGATACGAAAAATGGTTCCGCCCGGGATCGAACCGGGGACCTTCTGCGTGTTAGGCAGATGTGATAACCGCTACACCACGGAGCCGATATGCTTCACACATTGGGTCTCATTTCTACGCTCTAGAGCGGCGTTAATTGTAACTGCGTGACAGAAACAATATAATTTGGAATTAGAAATGAACGTCCAATGGTCAGATAGCTTACTTTTCATATATTTGTGCATGTGGTTAGATATCAGTAAAATCAGTATAATTTCTTTAAGAGTCAGTATTCGGAAGTTTGAATTTATAAACGCAGACTTCCAAAAAGCCAGCGCAGACGTTTGTGGTTTTTTTTTGAGCGTCTTTTAAAATATTTCCCACACTGCCTTTGAAGATTGCTCTGTAAAACTTCTAGATGGCATCACACGTTAAGGACTGTGCTTTGAACTTGTGGATTATATCTGTCTCTTGTAAGAAACTAAAACTACTAAAAAAATATACCCTCTACCAGGGCTACAGATTGATTTTTCACTGGAAATTCACAGATATCTCTCGAGATAAATAAATGTGGGTACTTTTCTGCACTGTCAAAATTAAGAGAAAAGTGCACAAAATATCACGACCCTGGTGGAGGTTATAATATACATAACAAGACATGTTCTTTCACTATATCACATATTATCTTTGATTTTGGGAAGTGATACGAAAAATGGTTCCGCCCGGGATCGAACCGGGGACCTTCTGCGTGTTAGGCAGATGTGATAACCGCTACACCACGGAGCCCACATGCTGTTAAAAGTCAGACTCATTTATACGCTCTAGAAGGGGCTCTTGATGTGCCTGACCAAAACAATATGGTTTCTATTTACAGATCTTTATCATATTAAGCCATAAATGTAAGATGCATATCCAACGATTACTTCAGTTAAATCATCACAATTAAAACTGACCAAACGCCACTTAAGTGTTCAGTTAGTATTTCTTAAAGAAACAGCACAGAGTTCCATTACATTATTTCTCAAAAAGCGACAATCACACAGATATTATTTGCTGACTTTCTGTGCCTGCTGACTGGAAGGAAAATAAATAGGTCATATTTACGTAGAAATTTTGAAGAAGATACAGTTCTAATGTATTTTTCCTTTGCCTGATTCGGTTTTTGGTCTGTGTATTTTATTTATGTTATAATTATTCACTTTTGCTTTTTCGTGTTTTTTTTTTAATTTTGGAAAGTGATATAAAAGTGGTTCATCCAGGGATCGAACCGGGGACCTTCTGCGTGTTAGGCAGATGTGATAATCGCTTCACCACGGAGCAGACATGCTTCACATTTACAAACTCATTTCTAGGCTCCAGACTGGGGCTATTTGTGATTGCGTGACAGAAACAATACAATTTGTAATCAGAAATTATCGTCCGACGGTCAGATAACTTATTTTTCTTTTATTTGTGCTAAAAATATGGTTAGAAATCAGCAAAAAATTTAAAAGTGTCAATACTCAAAATTTTGTACTTAAAAACACAGACTGCTAAAAGGCCAGCGCAGACGTTTGTGGTTTTTCTGAACATCTTTTTAAATATATCCCACTCTGCCTTGCTCGGCAAAACTTCTTTTAGATGGCATCACACGTCAAGAACTGTGTTTTGAGCATGTGGATTTTATCTGTCTCCTGCAAGTACCTGGAACTACTAATAGCAGGCTCGTAGCCAGAAATTTCAAAAGGGGGGGTTCTTTTTTTTTTTTTTTTTTGAAAAAGTGGACCTTTTTCCATAAAGACTTCATGTACCTAGATCAAATTTTACCCAGAGGGGACCTTTCCCCAGCAAAAGTAGTGGAAACCCCCCCCCCAACCCCCCCTGGCTACGGGCCTGAATAGTATTCACCGATATCTCTCGAGTTAAATGAATGTGGGTACAGACTGTCAAAGTTAAGAGAAAAGTGCACAAAGATATCTCAACTCTGGTAGAGGATATAATAAAGATACGGAACAGAACTTGCACTTTCGCTTCTTACACGTATACCTGCATGAATTTTGTGAAGTGATATAAAATTGGTTTCGCCCGGGATCGAACCGGGGACCTTCTGCGTGTTAGGCAGATGTGATAACCGCTACACCACGGAGCCCACATGCTGTTAAAAGTCAGACTCATTTATACGCTCTAGAAGGGGCTCTTGATGTGCCTGACCAAAAACAATATGGTTTCTATTTACATATCTTTATCATATTAAGCCATAAATGTAAGATGCATATCCAACGATTACTTCAGTTAAATCATCGCAATTAAAACTGACCAAACGCCACTTAAGTGTTCAGTTAGTATTTCTTAAAGAAACAACACAGAGTTCCATTACATTATTTCTCAAAAAGCGACAATTACACAGATATTCTCTGCTTACTTTCTGTGCCTGCTGACTGGAAGGAAAATAAATAGGTCATATTTACGGAGAAATTTTGAAGAAGATACAGTTTTAATGTATTTTTAACTTCCCTGATTCGGTTTTTGGTCTGTGTATTTCATTTATGGTATTATTATTACCTCCGCCAAGGTGGTTATGTTTTTGGTTCCGTTAGTTTGTCTGTCTATCTGTCTGTCTGTCTGTCTGTTAGCAATATAACAGAAAAAGTAATTGACCAATTTTTATGAAATTTTCAGGAACTGTCAGAAGTGGGCCACGGAACAGATTATTTGTTTTTGGTGGTGATCCAGATCAACAATCAATCAATAATCAATAATCAAAAATCAAAAACCTAAGTTATTGACCGCTTTTGATAGAATTTTCTGGAACTGTCAGAAGTGGGCCAAGGGACAGATGATAAGTTTTTGGTGGTGATCCGGATTATTAATCAATCAATAATCAAAAATAAAAAAAATATGTAAATCATTATAGAATGAAAATTTAGGGTTGAAACGGCATTGGATGGAGACTTTGCTGCCTTGGCGGAGGTCTGCGCTCTCGGAGTGCTTTTCCAGTTCACTTTTGCTTTTTCTTGTTTCTTTGAATTTTGGAAAGTGATATAAAAAGTGGTTCCGCCCGGGATCGAACCGGGGACCTTCTGCGTGTTAGGCAGATGTGATAACCGCTACACCACGGAGCCGACTTGCTCCACATTTACATACTCATTTCTACGCTCCAGACTAGGGTTAATTGTGACTGCGTGACCAAAACAATATAATGTATCATATTTACATAATTGTATGTGATAGAGATAAGCTTTGTAAGAGTCTTTTAAAAACTGATGCTTATATATCATATACAGTATAGGACATACTAGTATAGGCCTACTCTCGTTTCTTCCATTGACATTTATTAAAGGTGAAATAATAGTTCGTGTTTGCAAGCCTGGGGTACGGATCGCGAACGCCGCATTAACGACTCGTGATGAAACCGCTATATCACTGCTCTATCGTGAAATTGATGTTTGCGAGCACTGCGATGCAAATCTCGAAGCGATAACCCGTTTACCTACCCGTTAGGTACGTTCCGTATGTGCAGGTGGTGATCGACACGACATTACTCCCGTTTTGAAAATGTCGCAGCGTTGATAAAAAGAACCCTTATGTAAACAGCGGGAGACCGAAATGTATGTTCTCGATCTTTTTGTGATTCTAGCGACCACTGTTTTCAAATTGGTGTCATGATATCGAGTCCGTTCATTTGTCAGTCGCGCTCGCAAATCCGATCATCAAGCCGTGGGCCCCGTATCTCGAAAGCAGCGCGCATTGCGACCGTGCGCAAGCGTTTCGATTCCATAACTCGCCCATACTCGCCCCATATAATACATTGTAGCCTCTATGTGATATTGCTATTCGCAATTTAATACGCGATGCTTTCGAGATACGGGGGTCCCGTTTCGATTTTTTAAATTTAAGTAAGAGGTGAAAAAAAGTGGTTCCGCCCGGGATCGAACCGGGGACCTTCTGCGTGTTAGGCAGATGTGATAACCGCTACACCACGGAGCCGATATGCTACACGTTTACAGACTCATTTCTACGTTCCAGACTTGGGTTAATTTTGAATGCCTGACAGAAATAATATAATTTACATATATTTATGTGATGAAGATTTGGATATTTTGCCTCCTATTTTATGAAGTTTGGTTTCTCTATTTCATCTAAATAATCTTGCAAATAGACATCCATTTATTTCAAATGCAATGCGTTTTTTGACAGCGGAAAAGAATTTGTGATATGAAAATTACGAACTTAGTATATTTGGTGGTTATTACCACGTGCGATACATTTGTCATTATACCTGTCTACTTGACTTCAATGATACAATTTATGGTAACATGAAAACAGGTGATTAAAACTTAAATTTTATATCGATAGCAAAAAGATTAATTTATACGAGATTTTGAAGATGAATGCAGGCGCAAAGTGAAAGGACAAAAATTTGCAATTCCATTAGTTATATGTTGTACCATTTTTTTTTACTAATAGTCTGAAATTATTCTTGTCGATAGTCATCTTCCCAATGGATATCAAATCACCTGGCAGCAGGTCAGAAAAATAAACTGTCCTTCACACTGATAAAACTGTTGTGAACACCTTAGGTGACCTTTTCACAACCACCTGTCACTCCCGCTGTCTTAAATCCTTTCCCAGGGCCGACATATACTGCATATTCAAAATGGCTGCAAGGGATTTTGATCGAATCATTATCATCGTCTTGGCATCAACAGTTGCAGTGACAACCCAGTCCGCGCAATCCAAGGGCCAAAATTACATCAAAGCGTTGGAACTTTTCAAGTTAAAAACCTACATTTCTCACCTGTCCAAGAAGTTAGTAAATGACTGCAGACACGTGAACCCCCTGTCTCCAGACGGAGGGTTGTTCGGGTTGCGAGCCGTGAGGATGTTACACATGGCGGACCTCGACCTGGAGATAGAACTGAACACTAAACTTCTGGAGGGATTGACAAATGTAGGTATACGTAACTATCATGTAAAATTTGGCCATTGCATATCTTTTACTATTTTGAAATTGTGCTTACATCGACAATTAGATCATTCTTGTTTTCTTATGTGTTTTCAAAAATAAAGTTTGTGAGGCGCCAAACACTGTAAAACATTTATGATGGCAATCGGTCTCCAGTCTGAAGGGAACGGGCTGTCTTTGCTTATCAGTATTTGAAGCAGCATGGCTGTCAAGGCAGTGGGTTTTGTTTCCTGGTGGTAAGATTTGGCTTCCTTGGGCGTGGCGTCTTTGCAGGAACATTCTGGACGTACCCTTGTAAGACTGTACGGAGCGTTCCTTGCGGCACAATGTCCATCTACTTTTGCATCATTCTGGCGCAGAGCAAAAAATACTGTAACACACTGCTTCGCTCAGTTTACGCACCTTAACATCTGCTACTTCTATGCAAAATTTCAAAATCATCTGTGCAGACGTTGTTGGGATATTGAGACTTTTTTGACTGAGCCATGCTCTGCCACAGTTACACTTGGACCATCCCAAAGAGTACTACCCAAGGCAATCACCACACATTACCTAATGTACCAGTTGCTGTGCTTCAGACATGGTTTAGCGAACCTGGGCACACATTTCTCTACCCACATATTTCACATGAGATACACGTTTTTGAAATAAGCAATTTATTTGAACTGTGTTTTAAACTAGAATATTCCATAGTTAATGTCCAGTCTGTATGATTATTATTACTTTATTCTAGTAAAACTGATATATATTTGTTTCTTTTACAGCTTTACATGCAGTGCAAACAAAGTCTCCTGCAAGGAAAGCTGCACAGTACTGTAACTACCGGTAGATTTACCCACCCACACACTTCTACAATAAAGAGGTTAACTACAGTGAACATACCAACACCAAGAAAGATAACAACTACAGTAAAGACAACAACTACACCAACGTCAACAACTATAATAAAGACAACTAAGGCAACTCCACCAACAACACCTAAGCCATCAACTACAGTAAAAAAGACGACGACAACAGCTACAACAAATAGGACGCCAATACAGACATCAATCATGGCAAAGACACCAGCACCAACCATAACTACAGCAAATATGACAGCAGCAGCAGCAACAACGGGTATGAATCCCATATTTCTATTATTATTATTATTATTATTATTATTATTATTATTATTATTATTATTATTATTTTTATTATTATTATTGAAACAGGGAATACTATGAAATTTAGAAAAATAATATGCTAGCTGTTGCGTTACTGAATGAAAAAAAAGGATTCTTATTTAGGATGCATTCTGTACAGATAAATACATGTAAATTCCCATTAACTGAATTCTGTATTGTATGGAGATACATCTACCTTAGTGCAGACTTTTAGTTGTTCGCAATAAATAAATAAATAAATAAATAAATAAATAAATAAATAAATAAATAATGTGCATAACCAAATGAATCACAAACATGCAAGAAAGGAATAGATAATTAATTTCTATCGTTACTATCTATTTTTGGTTTATTTTAGTGAAACCTTGTCCTCCTGGGCTTGACAATAAATATAGAAACAGTTGCTATGGTTACTTCCGTGCTCATATCACGTGGACAGCGGCACAGCGGCATTGTAACGCTCTGAACGGGTACCTGGCAGAAATCGGGTCATCGCGGGAACAAGCTTTTATAGCTTATTTTGCTCAACATATGGGTAAGTTTTCGAAATTCAGTTTTGGATCATTCATATGAATAATTAAATCATGCCTTTAATAATCGACCTAGGCATTTAGAAAACGGTCAAGTTGACACCTCTTTACCTATCGCTTGATGTCAATGGAAATTGTGCCCGAACTAAGAAAAAACTTTCTCTTGTTCCAGGTTCAAAATACGACAGAGGTATTTGGCTTGGTGGCCGAGTAGATGACCAGCGCCTTGGATGGTATTGGGCACACAGTGGGCGCTACTTGACACACGGCTACGCCCATTGGTTCGACAGGTCCTACGGGTCCAAACCGACCCCCAACCAACGCTTGATGCTGTTTGGGCCATATTTTGGGCGTTCACACAAGTATACTTGGGCGTACGCGTCAGAGGATGGGGCACCCGTTGATGCCTATGTCTGTGAGGCTCACGCGTAAAAGAGAACTGTCAATAAGGAAAACAAAAATATTTCCACAATTTTTTAAAAATTTTCTAAAAGGGAGGGGGGTGATGGTCATTTGGCCAGTGCGTGTCTTTTTATTTATTTATTTATTTATTTATTTATTTATTTATTTGTTTGTTTGTTTGTTTGTTTGGTTATCTACTTCGTTATTTATTTTAGGGAGTAAGGGTCTTCTTATTTCTGGAGGAAGCTCTATCAGATTTGAAAGTTTTCTGCACTGGTATCAACTTTACGTATTTACATGTGTCCAAAAGCTATGGTCCTTGTAATAACTTGACACACATAAGCAATTCTGGAAATAAATGCGTAATGTTAGCAACCCTGTCTTTGCCTATAATACCTTAAAATAAACATATGTGCTGTATTTTTTTTATAATCCCGGTGTAACAAAACTGAGGGTACGTGTAACAGAAAGTCCGCCCTCTGTTTAGTTAAAATGGTTAGGGTTAACCTGACCTAATTGGGTCAAGATCTAGGGCAAGGCAGCCATGGTAGAAGGTGGGCGTACCATATGGTGTAATCTCAAGCCATGGCCCATTTCTTTATCAAAGGACTCGATGCATCGTACTAGGCCGGGCTGTGCCCTATCGAGAGCTTTCAGCTTATTGCCATGTATACCTATTACTCGTTGTTATTACTGGTTTTGCATTGATAGATTTCAATGGTTTGAAATTGGGCTTATTGTTTCACCCTGAGCCTCCTTACTAGATGGTCAAATATATTGACAGTTAAAAATAAAAATGATGAGGTTATGGTGGCTTCAACACATTTAGTTTGACTTTTGTCGCAGCCGATTGTGCTGGATCGCTAAGAGCTGTCTCTCCTACTACAATCAATATGTGACTGGTGTGGTGGGTGGCAGAAGCAATGGTTTTAGGACCACCAGACGGCGAAAAAAAAATTAACACATACTTGTCAAGGTCACATCACATTAAGAGAAAACGTTTTAATTCTGAATAGATATTACGACATTTTTGTAGTGTATTTTTTAATAATGAGTAGATGAAGTAATTTGTTTTTTAAAAACTCTGAATTTTTCAAAATTAAAATTCTGAATAGGAATTGCGCAATTTTTAGTGTTTTTAAATAGTGAGTAGATGAATTTGTCCGAAGAAAGAAAAACAAGACTGAACTAACATGTAGAAAAAGATTTATTACACCAATGTATGATAAGTCATTCAATTGATAATTATCACACGACAGCATCTACAGCATAGCGACCTCTGTCGGAATTAATTTCAACATCAGTTCGATATCGATTCATTGCGTCAGCTTCTCTCAAAAAGTACTGAACAATACATTTTTATTTTTTAGAAAAATGGTACATGTATTCCTACGTGGAGAGTAAATGTATACATTGGAAAAAGGCAAAAAATAACTTAGAACAATCTAGTATATCTGTTTATTTGTAATATATTTTCATCGAATCAAAGTTAAAAAGAGAGAAACAGCGAGATAGAGAAAGTTGAAACATTTCTCAATTTCTCTAGTAAGAACAACATAACAGTTACAACATTCGGAAAGAAAATTATACGCTACCATGGACTTGGCTTATTCAGAGTTTTAAAGACGTGCTATTGATCGAGAACCTTGTGGCTCGTAAGGATCGGGGAATAATGTGACGAGTATACACAGTATCGAAGGTGAACCGAAAGAGTATTGTTCTGCGTGAAATCAGGCAGTTAGATGCGATAGCGATCAAAGGTTGCAGATCTGTTGATAAACGTCCGATAATCCGTTCCGCCAAAGCAGTCTCACTGCAAAAATGCTGACATTTATTATACGGATGCATTTTATGAATATTCTTTTGAAATCGTTCGCGTTCGAAATCAGCGTCTATTCATCTCTGGTGGTATTGCCCCGGGCGGCGAGTTAGAGCAGCCCGGGGCCACACAATATCATGTGTCAATCATGACTTTTCTGAAAAACAACTTGAAGAAAAATAAATGCACCGGATAACCCCGAAAAACAAACCCCGCTCACGCACATGTATTCAGCGTGTGTTCACTCTGCCAGTAGTTTGTTCAGTGGATCATGAGAGGTTGTCACTAGAGCTGTCTGCTGTGTGATGTGGTTGATGACAAATGTGAAAATCGACAGTGTCATTGTGGATGTGATTGATGGGAGAAAGGTGCCATTACGGGGCTCACTGACGAGGAGGTTCCTAGAGGGCTTGCTGATACCTGGGTGCTTTCTCTCTCACACACATACATACATACACATACTCTTTCTCCCCCTCCCTCTCTTCTCTGTCTCCTCTCTCGTAAAATTTTCTCTCTCTCCTTCTCTCTCTCTTCTCTATTTCTTTCTCTCTCTCTCTCTATTCTCTCTCCCTTCTCTGTTTCTCTCTCTCTCTCTCTCTCTTGCACACACTCAGCCTCTTGGCTATGATAGGTTAGTAATATTGGGTTTTTAGCAGGGCAGTTGTGTTGACCAAGTTTGTTACTTATTTAATTTCACGTAGTTGCCATAATTTAGTGGTTATCAGTATATTCTTTTTTCTCTTACGAAGCTGCAGGGGTATGAGTAAATTTATGTAGTTTATACATGAAGATGAGAAATATTTTACCAGTAAACTTATATGTTATCACAAAGCCCCATGCTAGTAGCTACAAGAAAAACTTCTAACATTTATAATCTTACGTTCTTTCCTTGCCAACCCGCGCACTTAACATAATAAATTGAACTGAGGTAACACGTTCACGGTAACATTGACAATTGTAAAGATAATTTGGGTGAAAGATAGCAGTACAAAGTGTGACTTGTAAAATAAGACCGACATTATTATGCCAGTTGTTATGAAGCTGAAATGAAATCTTAATCCCTATATTGGTATGTTAGCATATTCTCAATTATACATAATAAAGTTATATCATAAATTACGCTAATAAAGTTGTGTATATCTTTGACTTCCAATACACATCTTCAGACCATTCTTAAGATTTTTTTCGCCTGCGTTATTGGCATTTTTCCTTCCTCTTATTTATAAAAAAATTGTAAATCGAATTTTTTAAACATTCAGCATTATATACATTTTATCTAAACGCCCTTACCGCTTCTGCAATATCTATAGTACAAATATGTACAACTATATTATAATGTTTAAGAAACAAGTTCATTCTGCTGGCGAATTTTTTAAATATATCCTGCTTGAGATATGCATGCCACTTTTCACAATGTTAAGGTCCATATACGCCTTCCACAACAGCCTTCATTTTTTCCGCCATTTTTGTAACATCGTAGAATGACGTCATTATCGTCTATGACGTCACAAATACGTCACCAACGGTGGCTTGAAGCTTTAATTCACCTCTGTTTCCACACCTATTAGGCTTCAAATAGATAAAAATTCATGCTCGTGCTAACCCCTGGCAAAAGAATATCAAAGAATCACTTGTCATCACTCAGATGATTCCCATGTTCTCTGGGCGGTGAAGACATCGTCTGTCCAGTATGAGTATTCAGATTGCAGGAAGCTGGTCGCCATGTGTGATACAGTTTCTACTTTCACAATAATGGCGCCGTTTTCCAGCTCTGTGATATATTTATCACTGATGAAACGACTTCTCGGCGAACCCTCAGTTTCCCTTGTGTTGAGTAGAGTGTTTTTACATTTCTCTGACGAAGGGGGATATTTTTCAACCCTTTTCCCAGAATTTCTAATCTCTCTTCCTCCACCCCCCTCCAACCGTCTGTTAGTGACGAGTTACTTGCACACCTCCACATCCACTATCTTCTCACACGTGTCACACTTGACGTAACAACACCAATGGAACTTACAGTGACATCTCTCCTTCACTTTCTTTTTAAACGAGTTGAATCCCCGCCCGCAGCACATAAGGGCGCACCCCCGCGTGCTCTCCGACCGCCTGTCGCACTGTCTGCCGTGTGTGCCCAGGGAACCCGTCTTAGGGTCCGGCTCACAATAGTCCGGAGACCTGTCTAAGTAAATTAAGTCGTCTTTTGTGGGCTTGTTGTAGAGTTTGTTCGCCCTGTCTAACCGCGTCCCCTGCCGGTTGAAATGCACCTCCGTAGCGCCGTCGTATTTGTCTTTAAGGCGCTCGCCTACTTCGCGGAATGGCGGGAGTTGTTGCCAGCAGGTCTTCAAACTGCACGAGCCGGAGACACCGTGGCATTTGCATGCAATCTTCCCGAATTTGTAGACAGCCTAAGGTAAAAAAAAGAAAGGAAAAGACAGTTAGAGGCGTATCGCTTATTAATATTACAATAAGTAGGCTTATATCGGTGAAATTTTTGGTTTAAAGCACGAAGGTCTTAGTACCACGGGTATGGCATGTAACGTAAAAGTGCAGCAGTCAAATCTTAATGAGCACTGACAAATGTATGTATTACAGTGTATTACAGCGCTGTTACTAAAATACGTATGCACACTATATTTAACGTAGGAGAAGGACGAGCTAATTTCGTGTTAAGGCTGAAAGTATGGGCTTTATATGTCAAAAGATTGGTAGCTACAGCGCTTTTTGTAACGATCAGTTTTGATATATATATATATCACATAGACAAAAAATAAGAGTAGTGATAGTTTAATTCCTGTAAGTTTTAAGCTTACATAAACTACATGATTGCCCCTACTGTATATCATAACCTATCTGGAAATATTTTAATAGGCATCCTTTTCGCGTAACGATTGACTAGTGAAAATAATTGGTTTACAAATCATTTGTGCGCGTTTCCTTTTCCGGCCACCTCGTATTAGTGAGAATTTTAATATATTTGCTCGACATTATAATGGTAGGAAGTAAACATATACTTTCCGTAGAACCCCTAGGCTAGCGCAAATCAACCGCGTTAAGTGAAAAACTCAGCAAACTCAATAAATCCGACAATATTGAAACTTTTTCAGCTTGATTGCGTTTGCTTGAAGGGAAGGGGAGCAAGTATACGTATCGGGTCACGACTGCAGGTCTACTGCTTATTACAGAGGAAGTGACAGAGCTGAGAAACATTATTAAATGACGTGAATGTGTGTGATATATGTTGTGAGTGGTGTAAGAGACAAAGGGGCGAGATACATGTAGGAGGTAGGGTTGGGACGGGCGGCTTTTTACTTGTACAGTGATACACATGAAAATTGATTGTGGAAAGCAGCTTTGAAACGCTTGCAATTTAAAATTTATTAGTGATGGAATTTGGCTTTAAACGATTAATCTCTCTCTCTCTCTCTCTCTCTCTCTCTCTCTCTCCCTGACCAGTAGATCTCTGGCTATTTCCCCCTGAAGAGTTCCAGTAGGGAAATTAACCACAGCTAACTTTAGGGTTCATTGCACGTGATCGGGGTGAGAGAGGTGAGGCGACAAATTAGTTTTCTTTCAGCGCTCCCCTGACACTAATACCCGACAGCAGTTTTAATGCGCAGTTTTTGCTGGGGAAGGTGTGTGTTGGAGCGAGAGGGGGACCCGCTGGATGGGTGGGTGGCTGGCGGGGCGAGGGCGGGGAGGGCATGGAGGGGGAGGGCGCCAAAGGGGGGTGGGGCATCGACAGAGTGGGTGGGGCACATATGGAGGGTTGGGGCGCTATTGGTATCATAGTATACTAAAGCAGGTGTAAGAAGAGGCTTTTAATACTTAAGCGTGGATAAATTAACAAATTTATGCTTGATATAATTATGCCCTCGAAATGCTTTGCAACGGAATACTTTTGGTGTGAATTTTGGATATTTTTGTGCCACCGCGTTGCAAAGTACACCCGCTCTGGCTGTTATAACCCAGTTAGAGAATCACCCCATTTCGCTGGCCGAAGAACCTATACGTAGAACTAAACAAGCACAATTCAATGAAACTCGATGGCAACTACAAGACAGGGGAATTATTTCATCTTTTTTCTCTAATAGATTTCGTGTTCGCCTGGTTTCAGATGGGGATAAACGTATCATTTCCTCAGCATGCTGTGTTGGTTTTCACTTGCCATGTACAATGAATTCGTTGTGCCGCAGTGTGTCGTCCCATTTGAAGACGACGTCTGCTTCAACTTCCTAAACACTGAACATAACAAGCAGTTCCTAGTGTTCTTGGTCCGTGGGGTCTCAATCGGAATCAGAAGTATTCTAAGCAAACGCAGGTTTTCATTTTTAGAAACCAGAGTTTCATGTTTTACATCAAATGTCGGGAAAATTCATCGTCAAGGCAGCTGAATCTTAGGAATGGGTAACGCGAAACTGGAACTTTTTCTGAAACTTATTTGATGAATTTGTCTTGGTATTCGTTAGCGTGACTATCACGAGAGACGGATCAGAAATTGACCAGAAAGACGAAAAAATTAAAGTATATGTCGACTGATATTAGCAATACTAAATTATATTTGCCATGTTTAATTATATCTCAAATCACATATCAAATTTCTTGTAAAAGAAATCAACATAAGGAAAGTACATGAAACGATGGGTATGTTTTTGTGTGTGTGTGTGTTTATGTGTGATTAATAACTTCCAAAGATGTGGATGGTTTATTTGGGTTCCTATATACCAGCATGCCAAGTTCCGATGACTGAAGAACATAATACGGAGGAAAGACTGAATCACATCTCAAGAAACAATCTCCTCTCTCCTAAACATTCTCACGCAAATTTAACCAAGGTGAAACAGTCACGTTCTAGAGCGGCACGGTAGAAAATTCGGTAAATTGCTTGCCAAGTCCCGTGTTTCCTTGTTTTTACGTCCCGCTAGCTTTTCTCGTTACTGGAACGCACCCTACTAGTATTTTTACACCGATAGTTTGCCAGCCGATGACAGGTTCAAAGAAAGGGAAAATTAAAACAGAATGCCTTAATACAGACGCTAATGTCTTAGCAAACGAGACGTTAAATTATTTCAACGGCCATTAGAGCGTGATGGAGAAACTTTGGAAAGGGTAACAAAGTGAGATCGATATAGACTGAATCTCATTTTGGAAGGATGATATTAATTTTATGTTGTATGCGAAAAATAATCCATGTAAACTAGATTATAAAACACTCTATAATATGCTTAACCTTTGGCAACCAATAAATAGTTTCCTTGTGTTGGTGGATCTTATAAAGTATATCTTTTGGATTTGATACACACCGACTCTTTTATCTGTTCTAATTTGGTTTACGCTAAAGTAACACCGATAACTGCATTCGGATGTGATTGTATCACATTGGAAAAGTAAAAACAGATGTATTTTACCTTTTCTGAAAAGCCACTTCGCTTACATTTGAAACACATGAACAGAGAAGTGATACTGTGTATATATATATCTATGCATTGCATAACCGCAAAGCCAAGATTGCCGTCATTTTGCCAGCTTCCATGCGACTACATGTACCAGGATGTCCAAGAGTTCATTGCCGGCCAAAGACATAAATAAATCTACACTTGTTAGTTTTTGTTCTGTAATTTTCTCATGGACGAATGCGTAAACAACACAAAAATGCAGCCAAGATAACTGTACGTACGCGTATACCATTTTCTATATTAACTCTTCATCAAAATTAAATATTATTGAGAGATTTTTAGTACCTTATACTGATCGCATATTTAAATGTCATTTGGGGAATTTCTGAAAGTACGCAGAACAATACAGCGTCATAAAATCATACATATGAGAAATACATTCTAAATTACAAGTTCGATGTAAAACGGTTGCTATCGAGTCACAGTTTTCTGAGTCACTTTGAAAGCAAAACTCATATCAGAAATAAACCAAAAAGTTGTATACACGAGGCGGAAATCAAATAATTCAGCACATATCGATGATGAGGGCCATATGTAAAATAAGTGTATACTCTAAACATGTTTTACCCCCTTTAAATAAATTTTTATTATTATCATTTTTATTGATCATTGTACGTTTGTTATACTGATAATGTTTGTAACATATTTAACAACAGATATTAGCATTTTGAGGAGTGACATAACGCCGTAGCAAACAGGTGCGTCCAGCTAATAATGGGCAAGGCCTACTCAGTACACCTGAAGGACAATTCAGCCATTAATTTTAACTCCATCATTGGGGTTTCACTGGGCCAGTGTGATCTAACAGGCATTTCAATCACAGGTATCTCTCTATTACATGAACGCCGACACGACTCTTACAACACCTGTTTGTGCCATCAACACCGGGGATCAAAGCGTTCTTATATAACCCATACTTAAAGGGACATTAGGCCGTATCCAGAACTCAATCACGAGGACAGGTGATCGTTATAAGGCGTGCGGAGGAATGGCGATCATTCTGTAAATGATAATATGCGCTTTGCGGAACTATTTCAGCTTTAATGATTTCGTATGGGCAAATATCCCATTTTGTAAGCACTTCTATGGACTTGAGTGCAATCTACTGGGGGTATGGGAAGTTGAACACGAAGGGACTTTGCATTCTGTACGTGTCTGCCTGTATGTGTGCGCGCGTTTATGTGTACATGGATATACACGTTTGCGTGCGTATGCATGTGTGTGGGGGGGGGGGAGAGAAAAATAGAGAATGGCTCCCATAACTTCCCACAACTGTCTGAGTTGCCATTAATTCTAAAAAGATTTTAAATGAACATCAAATGTAGTCACCCCATAAAGTGAACATAACAGATTACAAGCAGAATGTCACATAAGTACCCAGAGGAATGAAGCAGCCACATAAGTGAACGACATCACGAAATATACCGATCAGTTTTCGAGGTAGTAATCAGAAAGTTAGCTGGCTCAATTTTCCGTTTCCTCCTGGGGCTTACGGTGTAATTTAAATAATTTTCTACCGCAGGGTAACACAGATAGCTGGACGGACTGTGCGGTATGCAGTTTTTCTTTTACGGCAATATGGCCGTCGCCAAGAAGTATGACCACAAAAGTTTATGAACAAATTATATATAAAAAAAACGTTTTTAAGTAAATCAAAGATTAGCTAAAAGCACGTTATTGGAACCTTGGATTTATGATAACAAGTATTTATGTGATGGGGGCGAGGGTTGGGGTGTC
>NW_019775092.1:238066-286810 GCF_001039355.2 Lingula anatina | reverse complement strand
AGGAGGGTAAAAAACGCTGGCTCTGGAAGGTACATGTACCTCTCACGTAAAGCAGTAGACCACGGTCTTAACGAGTGCAAACCACTTTCCTCGCTCTCTGATCCCTGAGACGAGCTCACATCACCTCTTATTTCGACCTGAATCAAAATAATCATATAGATCTCAGCCCAGGGGCAAGCTCATAAAATCTCCTCACCTAGAACGACACGGCTTTTTACGACATGCCACGCGGCTGTCACCTCCTACATACGGGTCCCTGCGCACATTGTGTGCGCGGAGCTCTATCATATTGCGCACTTAAAAGAACAATCGGACCTAACGAAGGGAAACATCCAACAAAACTGACTGAGGTCTTATAATGGCTTATGTAAGGAAAATATGTGGGAGAATCGGGGGTGAGGTTTGTTAACCGATCATCTTGCCTCTTTGTCGTGCGTAGAACGTGTCATATCTGAAGGAAGTTTTTGCCTCCCTGATGTCACACGTTTAAAAATGGCATCGAATTCTAAAGCAGGACCCAATCTTCCCTGGCAGTCGCCTGTCTGCTTTTGAAATTGATACTCAGATAGATGTAAACTGACAGGGGTAATTTTGTGATTATTTTTTCACTTATGATTCAAGTATTAGTTTTCTAAAGAACGATTTGTCGATACTAAAAATAAACCACCAAGACGTGCTTGAATCCTTAAATATGGATGCTATATTTCAAAAACAAGATATCAAAAACACATATACGTTGATTAATCTATAATCAATAAGAGAATATAAATACAGAAAACATGATCATTTGTCTAGATCTTTAGTTTTCGTTTCACTTGTAAAACAGTCTCAGAGCAGTCTGCATGTCAACCGTACATGTGCCCTATTTATAGCTTGAAGTACAAACCCTGCGGCAAATGTAACGTCTTTTAAAATCACTGTAATTTATCACAATCATTACAAAGGGAACCGACGGGTGAAATTGCGTACAAAACGCATAATAAGTGCCCAGAGCGAGCATAGCGGGGCAGATGTGCTCGTTAGACCTTGGAATTCCCGAGGGAGTCCCCCTCTCCTACGGGGTCCCGCTCGCAGAGGGACCTCCTGCCCACTAAAACCACAGTTTTTCATTACGGGGACAGCGATATGAGTTATTACCGAGATTGATCGAGGGACAGGAACAATGGTTTCCATACACTTTTGTTACAGCCACAAATAATGTCACACAATGGCGGTACGATCAGCTTCAACGGCCACACACCGCTGATGGAGAAAATTATGAGAATTTTATTCCCGTACCTTCCTGTCCTTAAATTGTCAAATGTCCCGTTTGGACTTGGCTTAGACCAAAACCGGTAAGGTCCAAATCACGTCAGCATTTGACTGAAAGATTTTACAATGCGTTGGATGTTTTTAGTGAAGTAGGATATTGCTGTATTGACGCCGGTCGCATAGACATATCCAATTGCACTTTATTATAAAATTTGCAATGGAGAGAGGTCGTCTGCTTACGCGCTTTAGACCCGAACCGGTCTGAAATTAAAACAAGTCTGAACATTCGTCTAGAAAGTTATATTTGCTTTTGACTGACAGCGTTTGGCGTTACATTTTGTACGATGAAATAAAGTCAAATAAAAAAGTCAGTGGTTTTAAAGGTTTTGGTTTGCTTTGTTAGTGGCAGGTTATTTTCCTTCCTGTTTTGAAACAATAAAATCAAAGCGTCTTTGTCCTCTTTGATGAGTTGTCTTTCTGCGATGTTTTATTATTAGTGTAGGCCGCTTTGGTCCTGATAACCTATAGATGAAAGTAACTGATGGGACTTGTTGAAAGGTCATGGCCGGGTGTTTTTTCTATACAGATTTTCTCTCTCTCTCTCTCTCTCTCTCTCTCTTTGACCAGCCAGACATTAATTACACCAAAGACATTTCAAGGCATGGGGAGCCAACTTCCAGAATTTTTATGCAATGACGATTCAATATATTAATTCATTCATTCATTCATTTATTCAAAAGAGTATACATAAGCGTTTCTAGATATTTTGGGAAAGAAAAATTCTATGCTACAATTGTATATATATAAACTTTAATTAGATTTCCTGAAGAGCCAAACTGAACACACGGCTTCCGGGAGCCTAGAAACCACATGGTTACATTAGCGCTGATGACACGAGCGATTTTTGAAACAAATACGAGACTAACGTCCTCCCGAGGCATTATCTAATTAAAATACTCTTAAAACGTCAAACTTAACCACTTAGTTTTTTGTTTAGGGTCTCTCACACCTGTTGATGCACGAGGACAACATGAATTTGAAAGGTTTTGAATGGAGGACAACTGCTGCAAATGTACACAACAATCACCCGTGCTGCTACGCCCAATGGCGGACGATTTACGACAACAGTTTTCCACTTCCGGTGAGTAAACACCTATGTTTTACTGAGATGGAATTGAAACTTTTGTTTCAAATTGTTGAAACTATGGGGTTTATACAAAAGTTGGCCCACAAAGATTGAACTGAGGAAAAGTTGACAAAAACCGGTTGCGGCAATGTTATGTCGACTGTTGCCAGGAGAATTGTTAGAAAAGTTTCAGTTATTTTGAGAGTAGTTCTTCAGCCAAATTCTGGTGCGCCTATAACCAAAGACTTCAGTCTGTATCGTTACCAAAATTTTCATTCCATACAAATTGTCACTCCCCAAACAACTGTATGAGTCTTGTTTGGTGACCAACGATATTTTTTTTTAAATTTACACCTGATTCTTATCATTGGTTTTCTTAGTTTTCTTTAATCAACATCACTTGGGACATTTTTCTATTTATTTTGTCTCGATTCTTTTTCAGCTATCTCACCTTAAGATTGTCTCACTCAAAGACGAAATGTTACAAATCTGCTCGCCATTTTTTATTTTTAAAAGGAATGGGTAGTTACGGTTGTCGGAGTATATGATTAGAGAGGGCACAATATCCTCCTTCCTTTCTAAAATGAAAACGTTGGATTTTAATTATGTTTTAGGTCTTTACATTTTATGCTTGGAAATAATTAAGCCAAGAAAGAGCGAAGGCCCTTTCTTAGTGATGGGCCCGTCACCACTTTGCTCACATGTTAGATCCTAGGTACACCGAAGAACGCTCACGGCAGACGATCAAGATTGGCGCCTTTTTGTTAGTCTCTGTCAACTGTCGTCTGCTTCATTGAAAAATGAAGCGTTCATGTTAACGTGAGTTGTCACAGTCAGCCGACGTCGTGAGCCCTAGACGTACGTGTCAGGGCTCATTTCTGTCTCACTTACACCTCCGCCTAAGGGCCTTCGGCTACGATTTCACAGCTAAAACTCATTAACTTCTTAATACAGCCATCAGGCATTACTCCGATCCTGTTATTGACGGACAAACTAATACCTTGGCCCTCATGTTTACAAATATATTTTACCGGACGCTTCTCAAATGAACTCATACGCGGACGTCTACAGATGTGATTGATTGGATGTCGGCCAAATATGTCTTTATCCGTAACTGACCATTCCTGACCGTGTCACGGAGTAAAACTAGAATTGTAGCCACTCCCAGTTCTTACTATTTAAGATATACGACATTACTGGATTGATGATATATTTTATCTGTGTATATCTAACGCTGAAACGAATGCCGAATTTCTTTTTCAGATAAAAAAAATCGAATCAGAACAAATCAATGTACTTTTTTGTGTAAATTTTTATGTGAATGTAATGTCTATTTCTCGTTTTGAGAAGGAATGTCTATTTCACAGTAAAATTTATAGTTTTAGATATAGATATGGACGAACTTACTTGCATAATAATACCAAAGAGGTATAACCAATTATTATGCTAATAGTAATAAAGTTTATTTTACTTACCCTTCTACCGGCTTCATTATTCTGCAAGTTCATCAGCATTCTCGCCAGCTCTTTCGAGAATCTCGGATGGTTCATTTCCCGTTCTCGTATATCCACGAACCCCGTGGCTAAGTTGTATCCGTACACGAGGTTATCCCCGCACCCGCCCCATATCCAGTCTCTGTGTAGGGTCTTCGGGCGCAGAGCCCCGCTACAGCCGCACTTACGGAGCTCCCCGTCTCGGCACGCTCGGCTGATGGACCATGTAACTCCTGCCGCAGATATAGCGTTCACAAATGCTGCCTCTCGACTCGCTGAAATAAGGATGAAATTTTGGTGAAAAAGAAAAAGTTGCCATCGTAATATTTAAATCACAAACATCTTTGATTGTGGTTGGACAAGAAACAATAAGTATTGAAACGCTAACCGTGATTGGACAATGAACAATAACCAATGTGACGTTGATTATCTTGTAACAAGAACGGCAACTGACGTACAATGATTGGGTGAATAAACAACAATCGAAGTGACAATCACTTAAGAGGACAATAAATAATCAAAATGTATTTCGTTTTGACGACAAAGTGACAGATGACGTAATTCACCAACCACAGACGTAACATCATTTTTGACAGGACGTACAATAAAACGTAAGGATCTTTTGATAGGACAATGAAAGTACAATCGACGTAACACTCGTATTGATTGGTTAAAAAAACGACTCGTCGTAATGATTGGGCAATAAAGTGATTATAGACGTAACCCTGATAGCGATTGGCCATAATTTTTGTTGCTAACACTGAAACCAAGGAATCCTTATCCAGTGGAATTCAGTCAAATCAGGGTATTCTAAAATTCGTCCAATATATAGTTAAATTAATTAATCTTTATGTTTAGAATAACTTGTAACTTTATCACAACATCATTATTTTTTATTTTCATTTCTATGTTTTGGTTCTAAATAATTTCTTTTGTTTTTCTTTTTTACTGAATCTTATTTATGTGACTGATTTTAGTGTATTTGTCGTTTTAATTTTACTAATTTTAAATAATTTTGTAAAGCGATTTAATTAATCATTATTATTATTTTATTTAACTGTTTTTAATCCATTGAAAAGCTGGGGAACTTTAAGTTACAGATACAGTTTATTATAATTCAAACATGATAACTCAGGAAAAATTCTTGACTCAAAAACTCGTAAGCTCGAATAGTAGTAGTAGCACGGTTGTTTTACGTGAACGCCATGAGACATTAGGCCAAGAGAAAAACAGCTTGTTGTGCAGCAGCAGCTTGGATACCAGCTGGGATCTCGTTGGGCAAGCACGTTCACGAACGCTCGTCGTTGTTTTAACGGCGCTATTTTTTTATCGACTCATGCATTATTACCCTTCTCCACTTCAGTAGATAGACAAACTGCAACAGAATCCCAACATTTATTATACCTGTGTTTGAACTTCAGACATTAATTGCACACCAAATTGTATTTGTAATGTTTAAGAGAACGCTTACATAAAAACAATTTCTCTGTTTCCGTTATAATTTGTTTTAATATTTAGCGTGAGCACAAATGCACGTATATTGGTATAAACGCACATACACATACACACAAACGCGTGTACCTGCACAAACAGAACGAGTAATGTTTAACTTTTTTATGCAGCACAACACCAATTAACCTATTTGTTTATAAAAGGAAATAATAATATTTTGTTTTTGTTTTGATAAGAAAAAATTTCAAGCTGAAGCACAACAGCTATAAATCTATTTGTTTATAAAAGGAAATCATTATGTTTTGTTTTTGTTTTGATAAGAAAAAATTTCAAGCTGGCCGGGGTGAAAGATCAGCCGCAATTTGACCGTGCCGTCGGCCACGTGTTTTTTTAAAGGAGAAACAAAATCCTTCAGCGTTCTCGGCGTAATGTTGTGACATCTTAGAGAGTGGCATTCTCGAGGTCGCTGACAGACACACGTCAAATCGAACCCACAAAATGTGAATAATCCACTCACAGTGAAGTAAATGTTGTATTTTTATAACCAGATCTAGTCTACCGCATACGGCTGTTAAGGAGAATTCCTGGGAGGGGTGTACTTTATGTAAGTGGACTGTTATGCTCAACCACTTTTTTATAGGGCTCAAAACATCTAAAATGGATATCAAAGTTACACAAACTGTAATGGATGGAACTTTTTATGGAGAAGGTGTTTTTATTAATGGTCTTTCTTTTGTCATTTTAAGGTAGTGTTTAAATGAAGTAATGTAGTAGATTGGTTTTGATCAACATCGTCTGGTGGAATCTCTTTCTCTCTACCTGTCTTACTTTGTTTCCTCCCTCTTTTTCTCCACAATCCTTTCAACAATCAATATATATCATAATTTTCTCGCTCTCTGCAATCTCTTCTTATACGTACGATCAAATAAAAAACCCACGCCTTCCAATGTCAATTTGTAAATGCATATATGGACTCCATGTATATGTTACTGTCTCTTTAATTTCCAAATTGTAAAATGCTCTTTGCAGCATACCCTCCCCCCCCCCCCCCCAAGCACGCAAAACCCTGGCAAATGACAACACAACGCTGGGTCGCTGTCTGTCTGTGTCTCTAAAACATGAGACGTACATCACGTAGTCAGCGTTATGACGTAATAGACCTCGTGACACGGAGCATCTTCACATTGTTGGCTGAACTTTTGGCATTCCAAACTCCGCGTATGAGGTAGAAATGTTCGTGCTCGCCATTCTTACTCTGCACCGAATGACCTTTTTTGTCCAAGGTCTACAAAGTGTGAATTAAGTGTATATATGGCTATATTGAGAGCAATTACACCGTAAAGTTTTAACTCACTCAGCTTGTTATAGTCCATCAATCAGTCACAGATAAAAAAAAAACAGACGAGCATCAGTCTGAGAAAAGAATCTGATATATATTTTGATGGTGATATCAGGAAACGAAGCGACAGATTTATAGTGAGCCTTTTGCTGTTCTTTTTTGTTTTCATTCATGCATTTGCGTTTCATTCTGGTCCCAGACATAGCGTTTTGTTACAATGCGACCAAAGATGCACGCAGGAACAACTCGATCCACAGGATTTGGAAGAAAATTAGTTAGTGTTCTTTTTGCAAGTTTCAATTCATACTGGACAATGCTGGGAAGAACGAGGTGTCGTGATGTTAAGCGGGAGTTGTCAGTGATACAGGTAGCGTTCCTAAACACCAATTACCCTCATATCTCTACATGGAAACCGATATCAAGATTTGATGTCAAAAACTGTCAAAACAACGTAACTCTGTCTTCGTCAACGCGCAAAGCAGGAACACGCACAGAGCGCGGAGAACGCGAGGACAGACGCTAGAACAGAGGAAGGCCTATCACGCCGCGCGCGCTGCCAGTTCGGTGACGTTCCACGAAGTGACAGGTCTGGCGCGTGAGTGAATCGCTTTACAAGGTACCATTCCTCCTATTTTTCGCTTATTTGAACTTTTTCATGGCATCAGGCAAGGCTGGGTGGGTTTCTCTTTTTCAGCCATCACGCTGAATCACCCCCGTCTGAGAGAGAACAGAATGGGGGCCGTAAGTGGCGCGAACAACAGAATGAAAAGAAGACGCAGTATAAAAGACGCGTTCAAAAGGGTCTTCATTTAAGAACTGCTTAACGATTTCAAAGATATCTCAACCATGTAACTCTATTAAAAGATTCCAGAGAGATTTGCTGGCGAGCTGGATGTACAATGGTCGTGCTCATATCAAAGGTGACCTAGCTTTAGGCAAAGCATTATGAACCACACACAGACATGAAGCAAAGTGAAAACGCACGGTGGTATATTATAGTATAATAGAGAGGTGCTTTATGAAAAGAAACTGGCACGGAAAGGAGCAGGAATGCCAAGCCCCCCCCCTCCTCTACCATTACTAGACCACCCTACGCTATAACCTAATGCTTTTCTCAATATAATCTTTCAGCAAGACGATCATAAACAGACCTTTGATTATGTGTACTGGTATAATTAGTCTAAGAATAAACTTTATGTCACGTCATACCAAACCAGTGCATATATTCGCTAAAATGCTTTGTGTTATTCTTTTTTTAAGTTTTATACTTTATTTAGTCCAGCCGAGGAAAAGTGCTACAAACGTGTAAAACAAAAGGCCGTTTTGGTGGAAATACAATCGTTTTGTCGTATTTAACGTGTAATGTGTATAATCATTCTTTTCTTATTGTCAGATTGAATGCTTCAAATACAGAATGTCAAAATATTTCGTGATTTTATTTGAAAATGTGTAAGAGTTAAGTGCGCTTAATTTCACCTTGTTTTGGCAGTTTTCTGTGACCAGAAACGCCTATGCAATTGCCCAGAAAAATATGCGAAACAATTCGACACTAGGCATTTCATTTCTCACTGAAAGCGGAAAAAGAACATTACACTTTATTTGACATGCAAGGGAAAAGACAGGCAAACAAACAACAAAAACATCATTTTTTCAAAAGAAAAAAGTCAGTGAATCGCTTCCCATATTTTTCTTTTTTAGTTTATCTATATGAAGAATTAAAAGCACACCAAACAAGGTCAGTAAGGAACACACTGTTAATAGACTCATTTCCTCTCAACCAATGGGAGTCATCCAGGATAGCTAAAGTATCGCGATTTTGCGTAAAATCAAGTGAGATCTCGCGGGATTTGGAGGAAGGACGGGTAAAAAACACTGGTCGACTACCAAGTTGCTACAATTAAATTACCCAGCTTGGCTGTATGCGTGTTCTACGTGTTTTCTCTCCCCCATGTTTTATTTAAGCATCATACTCTTTTTATTTATTACCTTTATTACCGTTTTATAACGTATATCAGAAAATAGATGAAGATCGAGGAGTATAAAAAACAGTAATGTTGGCAACCCCGCACACGTGTGTTAAGTATCGTGAACTTGTCCCTTACTGTAGAGTCCACTTAACAACACACCTGGCATCCGACACGGCGTCCAGCGCTTGATGAATCACCCTGTTAACACGATGAACGCTGGCCAGGAATGCGCTACACGGCACTACTGTGAAAACACATGTTGCACAGTGATAAAAGACAGTTAATGTACCCTGGCAATAATGTCGCTGTCACGGAGTCCAGGTTTGGACTTGACAACATCACAATACCTGATGTACTAAGGTATTCAAGAGGTCGTTTTAGAGAACTTAAGCTGTATCTTATTTAGTATTTTAATTAGTTAATGCATTTAAGCGTTTTAAAGAATAGGATGCAGAGTAACACACACCACACACACACACACACACAAACAGCGCATTCAGCGGATCAAATCATAGTGACACCATAATGCATGAAGCCGTGGTAGAATTCAAGAACACACTTTGCTTCTAAGTCATTGCTTTATATATAAAAAAAACTCACAGACAATCGCGATTTGAGCGAGAAATTAGAGGTGTATGTTAACCGATTGAGGCAGCAGAAGCGAACAAATGACGACAAGACAGAGGTGGCCATACACAGTTGTTTATCAATCTAACCCTTGTACCCGGCGCAGCTTACCTGCCAAAGTTAAAGGCTCGTATTCGACATATCATACCCACTTTGTGATATCGTTTTACCAGACCTAGTACACCTAGTCACCTGTTCCTGCTTCGGCCCAGCGGCGATCATTTAAATCGAGATTATCTTTTCTTCACGTTGGAAAATGAAGTTCTACAAACCATTACAAGTGACTGTTTGAATAAAGACAAATGAACGCACGAATATATATTTGTTGGCAAATCAGCATGAGTCATGTTGTAGGAAGGCTTTACCCCAGGTAAATAATTTCAGATAACATATAGGTTAAGTTATTCTCGAAAAAACAACAACAACTGCAGAACAACAATTTCCTCCTTTTGTCAGAGGTATAGTGTCCGTTTCATTTCACGTCAAAAGAGCTTTTTTTCTACTGAGTGGGAAGCGACTGAAATTTCCGAACCGTAGGATATTCCATGAGAGAGAGAGAGAGAGAGTATCACATACTGGTAAGATGAATTGCGGTAACTTCGAAACTGTACCCCGTAGTCTGCTTACACATTAAACGAGGTTTTTAAGAGAGTTGATGCCATGAATGGACATATCAGTCAATCTCAAGAAAATAAAGCAGAAGCCCTGCGGAAGTTCTGACCGCCAAATGGAGAGTTGATCCTATCGTCTGCTTCAATAACGTTTCTGAAAGCGTCCAACGTTCGCCTCAAGACTTTGCCATTGAAAATTGGTTAAAAGTTGATTGAATGAATGTTGTGAATGTTTCGGGGCATGTCCGTTAAAAGTGACGAGAATAGAGAGCGTAGTGGTCAGGCGGAAAAAGTCACTTAACTTTACCAAATGCGTTCCTTCTATTCAAGCGAGCCTTGAGATTTATAAAAGATCTCTTTTTCGCCTCCCAGTGTTATGGAATTAAGGGGTCGGGTGTCCCCCCGGAAGGGAAAGATAACTCAGAAACGAGCCCGTTACTACTTCGGACAAAGAAGTGTCGAAAACGTAGGAGAAACATTTGGAAAAACAGAAACAAGATTGGACACTCGATTTTAATATGCTAATTGACCTAGGGGTATTTTTTTCGTTAACTAACCCAAGGAACGCCGATTAAGTAACACGGGTAGAGAGGGGCCTCCTTTCACCCTGGGGGTACACCTCCCTTGGGTTCCTATCATTGCGCAATGTGCGATATTAAGTATTACAACATTTATTGAAATTACCCGGCTAAACTAACATCCTTATCTGACCATTCATCTGCGAGTTATTGGTTTACAAAATACCTGACCTAACCAAAAACAGCAGAGGAATAATTCCTCACCCGCTATTGATTCAAATCGCTACATTCTTCAGTCAATATGGGGATCAAGTCAAATACCTCGTAAAACCGCGAACACAACTATTCTTTATCCATCAACGTTTACGATCTCGGCTTTCTTTAATCGATATCTTGAACATATTCTTAACGAATGGTTTCCCATTGTATCCGCAGAAGTGCCGCTAACTACACTCAGGCTTTCATCACGTCGTGGTAATAAAAACCAGAAGAAAAACCCCCAGAAATGGTTAACGCCGTTTACAAACGGACTTCTGTTACAAGAAAAACAATTGGAAAAAGACGGTTCTTTATTTTTGAGCATCCAAGTCAACGCACATGTCGATGCGTTGGCGGGACCATACTGAAGGAATTTACTTCTTTTTCAACATTTAAATCCTCGGTACCTATAACATTTTACTTTCATTTAACAGAGTCTATTTTCGTGTTGCACATATGTAAAGCAAGTCGTAAATAGCACAAAGACGAAAGTGCCGACTGAAAAAAATCATTATGGTTCTTTATCGTAAAATCCAACCTAAGTACTGTGTGCTTTACTTGTATTTGTACCTTCTAGAAATGATACTAGGTGTCTGGCCAGCCTTTGTTTTTGTAGATTTTGTTTTTAAAAGATTATTTAAACATTCATTTGATGTTGTTGTCCTCTTCAAATGAGCGATTTCTGAAATATTTAACTCGAACGAGAGAGATGTCCAGTCCTACTCTGGTTTCTGTAAGCACCGTTTCCATTGTTGTTTTGCCAAACTGGGGAAGCAGATGTCGACAGAGGCAAGATGGGTTTTCCACGTGAACTGACGAAACCCCCGAGAACAAAACAAACCGAACTGGAATTCTTTGTTCTAAATGGAGAAATATTCCACATGATTAACATACGCGATCTCTAGCAATGTTTGCCCAGAGAGAAAGAGAGAGAGGGGGGAGGGGTTGGGGAGAGAGAGAGAGAGAGAGAGAGAGAGAGAGAGAGAAAGAGGGATGGTTGGAGAGAGGGAGGGAAGAAGGGAGGACAAACCCTCCAAACCGTTAAATACTGCATCAACAGGCTCATGTTCTTCGTATTTCCCGTTAGTCACTTAATGAAAGTCTAATGTCTTCCTCGGCGACCACACCGACATGCCTCACTTAAGGCGTTTCACAATTCGGATTCAAACAACATCCCTCGTCTCCTTAAGAGCGTTCCGGTCATCAAGCTAATTCTCTACGACTACCTACAAAGTTGCGGTTGATCTTCTAACATTATAACAAACTTTATAAGAATTCCGGGACAGTAATGAAGACAAAATAAGCTAAATATTTCCCTAAAGGGACGAGCGTCGACTGACCCCGAATCTGTAATGGAGCAATGGACGTCTGATCTATGGAAATATCGCGTGTTAAACAACCTTCTTTAAGAGAGTGGATAAAAAAGATGAAAACTGCGTTGGGTTGGTCGAGGAGAGATGAAAGACATAGACGTATTAGACGTGACAGAAAACCCCTCTAAAGGGGGCTGCAGTTTCATTTCAAAAGATGTTTCTGGACGCGGGTAATGACTTTTGGATCAGCATGCGGAAATGAGGGCCTTGGCTATTAGTTCGTATTCAACTCTCCCCGTGCTACATGGCGTGTCTATAGAGAAAGGTGTGCAGCGAACATCGGCGGAATACTCACCGCTTTTCTTTGATATTACAGTTTGGGACATTGACGGATGGCCAGGGATTGAAGGCAGTTGATGAGTTTCCGTGCGGCTTTGGTTAAGATAGCGGAGCCCCCCCCCCCCCCCCAAATTCCGTACAGCGCAGAACGCACGGAGCAAGTTTCTCAACTGGTGCTTTAGAAACAACTTGATCACAAAGCCATAATTTCTTAATATCCCAAATAAATCAACGGAATGCCGCAGTATATGTATAGTTTCGGATACCTTGATAACTAAGAGGCTTGGCATTCATATTTTTACGTAGAACGCATGTGACAGATGTGAGAAGGATGGAAGTATTTGAACTCAAACAACCTGTCATTTGGCAATATGAAAATGTGGATTTAGGAATCAAAATACGATCAATAAAATCGATCAATAAAATCGGTGATTTACATCATAACAGTAGTTCCAGATAATCGAAAAAAAAAAATGAATCCAAACCCCGAATACTCGTCATAATACAAGGTCCTGTCAAGTCTCTATTACACAAGGTTTCCGACCGGTTAAAGAACGAATTTTGCCCACTCTCCCCCTTCCACATAAGAGCTTGGGTAATATTTGATACAACAGTTTTAATGAACTTTAAATATTACAATCATTTCCTTTGTTTACATATTTCTGACAGTGGACATATATTCGTTCTTCAAGCTGTCACAAACCGAGTGTGACAACAGCTCGCAAAACCCCCGTAGAAAACCCTTTAATAAATCCCAGAATACTAGAACACCAAACAAAAAGCAACCTCACCTATATTGATCACCGGGCCAAACACCGAGGCGTCATCCACCGTGCTACAGTTCCACCGTCTCTCCATAAACTGTCGCTGACACTCCCGGATCCCCAGACGAGCCCCGCGGCTGATGGCCGGCATATGGTCCTGGTAGGTCTGGCACAGCTTGGTCTGCTGGACGGACAGCCCCGGCAGCTGGCTACACAGGGGCTGAGCGCTTAAGATGTACAGCTGAGGGTTCCGGAGAACGCCTAAGTTCCTGGGAGAGAAATGGTGTGAGGCGTTTATTAAAGTTGATGTAATGTTGAGAATTGTGATAACGAAATATGTAGAAATTACTGGGTGGAATCAATATTGGGTAATTCAAAGGAGAATGTGTCTTTGTCTAAGAAGACTGTTACCAAAATTGTTTTAAGATTTTTTTTATATAAAAAAGGGACGGAGAAGAAATTGAAAAATTGTAATTAAACTAGAATGTTGTATTTTGAAAAAAAAAGAACAAGAAAGAAATGAAACAAAAATGGCTTATTCTGAGACATTCTCAATCAAAGTATAAAGATAAGGAAATGTAAGAAGTTGATCGATACAATATTTTTTCTTTGACCAATCACTTCTCAGGGGCACCAAAAATGCGGGATGACAAGCTCTGGAAATTGCAGAGCAACTATTTTCCTCTGTAATAATAAAGTTATATCTCAATTTGTTGTGGAGATTCATTTTACATGAATGACAATTAACAAATTCAATGACTTCATTATAGAATTTGGCATTGTACTGATTTCAGTATTTCAGTATTTTTATAATTAAGAGAATATCCACAAGGATAGAAACGCCAAAGAAAATAGATTACGATTTAACCTAGCCAAAAATCCACAGACCTTTACATGGCCAACGATGCGACTATGCAGAAACTTATTTGCTTTTCATTAAAGATAACATTTGAAAATTAGATCAAATCGAATCTTCGTCAAAGATAAAAACAGCAGAAGAAATGAAGAATCATAAAAACACCCGAGAGGGAACGACACAAATCTAATAACCCAGGAATATTTTACCATACCGCGTTCAGATGTAAGGATCAAAGACGCCAAGATCGATATATATTCAATTTAAGCCGTTGATGTTACTCTATTAAAAGCTCATCAGCAGTGGCACGGCGTGTTTCACAACTATTTCTATTTGCATCATTAGGTACTTCACCAGACGAAAAACTGCAGTGCACTGTCTGTTATTTTAAACAAAACAAATCCCCGCACACACAGTCTATACTCGCCTGCTAAAAATTTAAAACGTGATCAGTTATTCACTTTTGCCAAAGTGGCAAGAAATTGAACCAGATTGCCTTAAATGATAATTCTAGAAAATATTGACATTCTTCCTGCACCTACTGACCTGATCCACTTTTTTCCCAAAATGGCCGACAAAGGCCATGAAATGACCTAATATTTATTCGCCACGTAGTAATTTTTGTTATGGGTGAAATGGTTTGTAATTAAAAGCAACATGCTAGTTAAAAGTGCAAATGTATCAAAATTAAGTAAGTTAAATTACCACTTGTCTATATGACTAAACTCATCATCGGATCTGTCACGTTTTTCTCTTTTTTATACAATGTACAACCATCCAAATCGCGCTCTTCATTGTTTTATGGACACAAGACAACTAAAATATCTGGAGTGGTATTAAGTAGTGATATACAAGAACAAATAATTGGATTGTGTCAACTCCCCGCCTCGATTTTCTGGCTTTTTGAATAGTTTACAATGAATTAGAAAAAAAGTGTACTTCTTTAACTACCTTCGTCAACCGGGGTGTATGTACACGTAATAGAATTTAACGGTAATCTATTTAAAATATCAACAAACCAATTCGGAGGTACAATGTCATAATCGTAACATGATAATTCCTTGGAAAGAATTCACTTATAGACGAATTTACGATGGCCTTATATGTGTGTGTGTGTGTATGTTTGTGTGTGTGTGTGTGTGTGTGAGAGAGAGAGAGAGAGAGAGAGAGAAAGGGAGAGAAGAAGAGAGAGAGAGAAAATGTCGCAACCCAACCAGTAAATGTTAAAGGGTTTATGTAACTTGAGCTTTGAAACACAGATTCCGTACATTTAAAGCTATAATAACCGGCCTCCCTGTACATAATGCTATACCGTGAGTAAAAGTATTGTTGTATTAAACGTTATATTATAATTACGAGGGGTTTAATTCATCGACCTTAACACCTGAGAGTTTTACATGACAAGGAGTGAAAGAACGACGTAATCAAGCACTGTAATTACAATAATAAAGAACTATAATGGTCTGATGTAACGGAGTGAATGGTACTTTTATTGTATATTAGAACCTTTAGGTCGAGAGCGCGGTTTGTAATTTTGCCCTTTTCAAATACTTCGAGGATTTCACGTTATTGGATACTGACCTCTCTCTCTTTCTCTCGGTGTGATGATAAGGTCTATACATATAGTGTATAATTCAAGTAATATACAAACTCCCAGTGGACAAAATTACTTTATTCTAGCAAGGCTTACCTTTTGTCGTTTTTATTCAGAAAACTTTGATACTTAACAAAAAACAGGGAAATAAATGAGATGAAAATCACAAGACTCAGTTATGTCAGTTTCTGTAGTCGGAGTTCGAAAGATATAAAATATGGATACATTATAAGTCGGAATGGACAATATTACTCATATAAGACTGCAGAGGCTTAGTACGTGTGTTCAGCCATCAAAGCATGCGCATTTTCTGCTCGAGGAACCTGGTATTATATCTTAACAAATAAAACACGTGTAGCGATTTTCAAGGTGCGGAGAGAGAGAGAGAACAAAGCTGTCGCCCCCCCCCTCTCCCCCGCCCCTGGAACGCGGCCAATAGCAAGTCAAGTGTGTGTGATCGTTATTGTGTCAACAGAGGTAGTAGGACTTAAAGTTTGCCAATATTGTACCGACTGTTGTTATAGACGGGGGATTAGCCCGATTGGAAATTTAATAACATCAGGGTTGAATGGGTGAGAGGGAAGATACGGTGCTTCAGGCAGGGCGGGTGGGGGGGGGGATACCAGGGGAGTTTGGTGGGGTGATGGTTAGGTTGACGCCATAGACGAGAGACGCTGAGATGGGTTGGGTGGGGTAGGGTTGCCGTCAAATGAGTGCAGTTCTTCATTTTGAAATATACAGCCGTTAAATGAGGTTTCTGTTATTCATATGCCAAGGTACTTTAACGCGTTTTTTCGCCTCTTTATTTTAAAGGCCATTTCAGCTACCTACCCCTCTTATAGACACAAAATAAACCCTTGAGAATATATCTGTAAATATTCGGATAGGCACTTGGTATGTGTAATTATCTGTGAAATTCCTCCTCTTTGTTCTGTTTTTTTTTTCTCCACAAAATACATTTGTTATTGTATTGTGTATTTAGCTATTGACAACAGATCTTATTGCTTTCAGAACGATTATGTTTTCAACTTTGTAAGAAATATGGGATAGGTTTGAGAAGCGAACCAGTGACAGCTCTCACCTGACATTTTATCCACACTCTATCGACAAGCTTATCTAACGGTAATTATAATACCTGCAACACTTGAGGACTCTTTTGGAGGTAAATATCTAGAGGCCGAGGCTGGCCCTCACGCTGGGAGATCCCTATAGTTTGTTGACTTTCTATTTAAGCCACTGAAGAGAACAAACAGAGATCGCCTTAGATCTTTATAATTGCACTGTTTCTGATCGTGATTCCTTTAAGATTCACATTTCTCTCAATCGAAAACGATGCTGACGTTATCAGTGTGTTTGACTGTTGTCTTCTCATTTCACTTACGATTACTATTTGGTGGACCTAGGGTTAGGGCTCTTGTTTTCTGAACACGTTCATAATCGGTCTAACTTAGACCAGGCGTCAACTAAATGACGTCATGAAATTGTTTAACGCACATTTCGGTATTCAGGATTTAAGCTCTTAAGGGGATTACCTACTTAATCAAGTTTTTTTTATATCAGTCTCATGATTTTCAGTTTAAGTTTTTCTCGTTATGAACACAACCGGCGTCAAGCTATGAACGTGCCAGGAAAGCACGTGCGGCGACGTCCATTCTCATTGATAGCAGTTTAATCAAAAGATACAGTTTATCGAATTTAGATTCCTCACATGGAAATCACGCCGATGCCGATCTGCAGAGTAATGCCTAGTGAATGGATTACATCCCTGTCTCTTGTCATAAGAGGGATTGATAGCGAACCTTCATGGGGCGAGACTAATGAAAATGTCTTGTGTGCAACACGATGGAGTGAAATCTATCTTCCGATATCAAAGGGACCTCTCTATTCCCCGTACTGTCTACTGGCAATATNACCAGGGGGGTGGGGGGGGGTGGTTAGATTGATGCCACAGACGAGGGAAGCTGAGATGGGTGGGGGTGGGGTTAGGATTGCCGTCAAATGAGTGAGTTCTTCATTTTGAAATATAGAGCCGCTAAATGAAGTTGTTGTTATTCATATGCCAGGGTACTTTAACGCGTTTTTTCGCCTCTTTATTTGAAAGGCCATTTCAGCTACCTACCCCTCTTATAGACACGAAATAAACCCTTGAGAATATATCTGTAAATATTCGGATAGGCACTTGGTATGTGTAATTATCTGTGAAATTCCTCCTCTTTGTTCTGTTTTTTTTTCTCCACAAAATACATTTGTTATTGTATTGTGTATTTAGCTATTGACAACAGATCTTATTGCTTTCAGAACGATTATGTTTTCAACTTTGTAAGAAATATGGGATAGGTTTGAGAAGCGAACCAGTGACAACTCTCACCTGACATTTTATCCACACCCTATCGACAAGCTTATCTAACGGTAATTATAATACCTGCAACACTTGAGGACTCTTTTGGAGGTAAATATCTAGAGGCCGAGGCCGGCCCTCACGCTGGGAGATCCCTATAGTTTGTTGACTTTCTATTTAAGCCAATGAAGAGAACAAACAGAGATCGCCTTAGATCTTTATAATTGCACTGTTTCTGATCGTGATTCCTTTAAGATTCACATTTCTCTCAATCGAAAGCGATGCTGGCGTTATCAGTTGGGACGGTGTGTTTGACGGCTGTCTTCTCATTTCACTTACGATTTCTATTTGGTGGACCTAGGGTTAGGACTCTTGTTTTCTGAACACGTTCATAATCGGTCTAACTTAGACCAGGCGTCAACTAAATGACGTCATGAAATTGTTTAACGCACATTTCGGTATTCAGGATTTAAGCTCTTAAAGGGATTACCTACTTAATCAAGTTTTTTTTTATATCAGTCTCATGATTTTCAGTTTAAGTTTTTCTCGTTATGAACACAACCGGCGTCAAGCTATGAACGTGCCAGGAAAGCACGTGCGGCGACGTCCATTCTCATTGATAGCAGTTTAATCAAAAGATACAGTTTATCGAATTTAGATTCCTCACATGGAAATCACGCCGATGCCGATCTGCAGAGTAATGCCTAGTGAATGGATTACATCCCTGTCTCTTGTCATAAGAGGGATTGATAGCGAACCTTCATGGGGCGAGACTAATGAAAATGTCTTGTGTGCAACACGATGGAGTGAAATCTATCTTCAGATATCAAAGGAAGCTCTCTACNTAGACCAGGCGTCAACTAAATGACGTCATGAAATTGTTTAACGCACATTTCGGTATTCAGGATTTAAGCTCTTAAGGGGATTACCTACTTAATCAAGTTTTTTTTATATCAGTCTCATGATTTTCAGTTTAAGTTTTTCTCGTTATGAACACAACCGGCGTCAAGCTATGAACGTGCCAGGAAAGCACGTGCGGCGACGTCCATTCTCATTGATAGCAGTTTAATCAAAAGATACAGTTTATCGAATTTAGATTCCTCACATGGAAATCACGCCGATGCCGATCTGCAGAGTAATGCCTAGTGAATGGATTACATCCCTGTCTCTTGTCATAAGAGGGATTGATAGCGAACCTTCATGGGGCGAGACTAATGAAAATGTCTTGTGTGCAACACGATGGAGTGAAATCTATCTTCCGATATCAAAGGGACCTCTCTATTCCCCGTACTGTCTACTGGCAATATCGACACAAAACTTGCTTGTCTGATACGCTTGCCGATCAATGAAGGCACATGACAAGAACGCTTTGAGACTTCGTCACTGTAGCTGGCCCGGGTTGGTACCATAATGAGTGATACTGGGGGGAGGGGGAGGGGGTAACAGATAATAATATCAAGATTATTTATTTATTTGAGGTTGGGGCCTATCGAGAACTAACTGTTGCATAATTATGAAACTGGATTCAATTTTTTTTTTTTTGAAAAAAATATTATTATTTATTTCACTTACCACCACATGTGATTTACTGCAGACGATAATAAGATCTGGCCTAACAAGACCACCGCTAGTAAGACGCGGTGTAAGTCACAGCGTTCTCTCCACGCCATTTTGTTCTCCCTGACTTCTAATCCACTGTCTTCACTCACATCAGTGCTGTGTTCCGTTTAAATCTTTCTGAATGATCCTGCCCTCTTACCGCCAGCCTGAAATTGAGAAAAAACAAAGGTTGACATTCCTGCAATTAACCCTGTCACATCCACCTCGCGCTACGGCTTCTCCGCAACTCACTTAAAACCTTTTAAAGCGTTTAACGGCGGAGGCAAGAGGTGCACATTTAACGTGTTCTGTTTCAGAGTTTTACAGTGACACTCGCTGCTCTTCTCTCAGTTGATTGCTGGGGTTTCTGTAGACTATGATGAACGCTGAAGTATGCTTCTGAGTACTTTGGACTCAAGGTCTATTTAACAGGTTTTAAAAACAACATAACACTGGTAGACTCAACGCTTCATTTAACTCCACAGAGAAAAAATAACGTGTAGGGTTCGTCGGGTTTAAGACCCTCTGTGCTATATTTATATAATAATAATAGTAATAACACGGAAACGTAGAAATATTTTACAACAGCAGGTCGATCTATAGTGTGGTTTGCCCGGGTGCTTGCGAACTTACTATCACATAAAGATAGCGTTTTAAGAAAACTTTCGTCACAAAAATTACTGCTCACAAAACCCTAAACGTACATCCGATAAGTAGCATTTCCTGAATATTTTGACTGCTAAACACATATCCCTTGACGGGTTGTCAAGGTTGGTCGGTGAAAAATCTCAGTTTCCTGAGCCCTTTATTTCAACACTAGGCGTTGTTAAAGTTTGTCTGAGCGTTCGTCACTCTGCCATACAACTCAGCCAAAACGTAGCAAGGTCTTCAAATGCAGAAAATATCTGTTCAGACATTTGGGATATTCTTGTTAAGAAATTTTAAGAATCTTCAGCAGTAAAGGTAGAGAGTGGATCTGAGACTTTGCGTTTTCTCTAAGAGAAATGAAAAATACTGAGCACAAACATCAAGTGATTTCGTCTGGTGTCTTTCCCAAACTCTGCCTTCTCAGTGACACAAGGTAAGGAAACACCTAGCGTTCTGTGCGCTCTCACAAAGGACAGGTCAATCGTAAGATTGTATGACAACCAAACTAAATGTCACTGCATTGTGGACGCGAAGTTCGTGTCGTGACCCGCGTTAAGTTGACAGTAATTTGGGATCAGAGTCAATCCTTTCACAGTGTCACTCACGACACTCCTCCCAGCGAAGATGCACCCCTCTTTGTTCTCCGCTCGACAAATCCCAGGGCCTAAAGTTCATTATAATGTTGCCATTGGCCTCGGTATCTTGTTATAAACTTAATGATATGGCCCTGCGAACTGAGATATCAACTCGGTGAGAGGCTTTCTTGTTCCGACTTTGGCACGCCCCCCTCAGGCGTGTGACCGATACTTGGGAGAGTTAGACCGCGTTAACAAATATCACCTTAAACCCAAATGTTTGCTGTTTATCAAAAGCTCACAAACCGCAAGCATATCGCCCATATGAAACTACAGGAGTGTGAATTAGAAGGGAAAGTCGAGAGTTTGACAAAGAGGTGACCCAATCGGATGGTGGTATTAAACGACACAGGATAATGTTTTGATGCTGATATTACACATGTTAACAACAGTGGTTCGCCACACGTAACATGAACTTCCACATGTTCGGCATTGTGAGAAGAAATACATTTCTCCGTCGATACCCGGCATAAATCAAAGTTTGTAAATATTCCAAAATTACTCTATTTTCCGCTTTGTGTTCGCATTCACTTGAAAGTTAATCAAGCGGTTCAGCGACTCGGTGGTATGTTGAACTTTTTTGTCAGTTCGCTCCGATCAAATAAACCGACTAATGACACGAAAATTCGTGTACAAGGGTCGCTCTTGGTAGCACGGAGGGCCTTTCTACACGGTACCTCTGCATCACAATCCCTGGCATCATTGATAATTACTGACCAGAAAAGAGGGTTCTTCTTACGTTTTGTCGTCGGCCCTTGCCCGAGGAGAAAGTTGTGCTTGAGACAGGCCTAGTGTAAACGAGAGCTCGGTGTGTATCAACAAATAGCTAAAACACTCTTGTTGAACTAGAGATTATTAATAAGACGGATAGCTTATACAAAGTAACTAATCCGCGGCCTTAGAGAAACTTCATACATATTTAACCCCCTTCAATGATTTAATCAGTTATGGAAATTCGATGATTCTAGAAATTCTTTGTTCACAAGATACCTCTGTTTTTCCATTACAAAAAAGACGTCTGCCGTGGTACGTTAGCCCTGTATTGCGTTAGAATTGTGTGTGGGAAAAAATAAACGGAAAAGGTGTGCTCGGTTTCAATGCAGTCCCAAATATTTTGACATTTGGTCGCGGTATTTTATTTGTTTGTTCTCCGCCATAATTATTTGTTCCAATAAACATCAAAAGGGGATGTGGCTAAAATAAGAATTTAAAAAGACTAAAAAACAGCCGCCTTTTTTCTTAAGTGCGTCTTTGCCGGGCAAGACCCCAGACTTAAAACATCCTTTAAACTGCTTAAAAGCACTTAACACTGCCGATGAAAAGGTATAAATCACGAGAGAAACATTAGACTCTCAGTTTACCTGCAAGATGACGCTCGCGATGTAAAGTCCAATTGTCCACTGAGGTCCAGTCCGTGCCGCTCAGATGTACAGCCAAGTGGACAAATCGGCCCCTTGTTAACAGCCTCTATCAGTCTATTAAAGAGTCAAACGCTTCACGAGCACTGTGATAACATCGAGGCAAGAGTAGACGACATTAAGTAGTAGGCATTGTGCCCAGAAGTACTTAATGATCTTTGGGAGATCGCTCTGGCCACTTACATTATCGTCCGGTCCGTCACTGACGTTAAGTGCGATCTCGGCGTCCTGGGCGTTAAATCCAAGCGTTTCTATTAGTGTACTGCTCCTGCTGTCAACAGATGAGTAGTAAACCTTCCACACGCTGTAAAATCCACTGCTATCGTACTACAGGCTCTCGATTGTATATCTGTGTGTACGTTTTTGGTTCAACTCTATCCTGCACTGTGAGAACGAGCACACTTTGTATTAACACTCCAACTACAGTATGCGACCTATTTTTTTAATCAAATCAAACGCGCTGTCATAAAAGAAATAAAAAAAAAATTCCCGGCGTCGCTGCAGCTGCGTGGTGTGAGTTGCCCTCTGTAGTTGGAAAGTGGTCCAGCTCGCGCGAGCTCAGCCGATGATATATTGACGTCAGGACGCGGTCATTGGACAGAACACAGCGCCACTGTCGCCATCTATCGGTGACGCGGAGCTCTCTCATCCACCGCCTGGTTTACCGTTTCCATTCATCCTGATATGATCCCACCACCGATGAATAACAGTCTTACAATGTGAAATCATTTAGGCATGCTTGCCTTAAGCTGACTTCTAGAGGAAAAAAATGCCCCATTCATGCTAAGGTCGCTCCTCGTGGTCCACAGCGTCCGAAGTTCGTTGTGCATTGATAAAGTTTAATTGATAGCGCCGGTGGCCCCGGATTTGAACGGCGAACCACCACAATTTACAACTGCGGTGGTGTAGGGAGACGTACGCCGGCCACAAATGTGTGTGTGTGTGTATTGTGAGCTGAGCACAAAAAGTCTGCAAAACTATCGCCGGTAGCAGACCCGAACTTGTCTACTGCCAAAGGTTAATTGTTGGCTACCAATCGTCCATGGTACATTGGGTTTTTAAATAAACTGTGGAACATAAACTCAGTAATTTCACTTAGTGCTTGGAAACGGCTACTGTGTTCTAGAGAAGTCAAAACAAATTACCCTCACCGTGTATAACGTATGTCTTTATAATCATTTCCCCAGTAGAAATACCACTGTATGGACATATTATCCCTCCGAAATTGGTTTGGCAATCTAAACACGTAAATCTTGAAACATTAAAATTTAAAAACAATTAATTACATAATGTCATGCTGTTTATTATCATACAATGAACACATTGCCTATTAAGCATTTCTCACTAATCGAGCAATTACAAAAACACTGTCAGACAAATAAATCAAACTCGCTGGAAACATTAAAATTATGACTTATTTTATGGTATGTGGTGTAAACACAATAGAAAATGAAATAAATGGAAAATTACCTATTGTATAACTTATTCTGAGTGCGCCAATTGTTTATTGGGGTATTTAAAATTAAATGAAAACAAATTGGATTTACAGTCCAAATATCCATAATGTTCGTAAGTGTTTAGCATAAGCTACTCAGGAAAACGATTCCACTTCCAGAAGGAAAAATACACAGGTTTTTCAGTTCGAGTGCGGGTCAAGGCGCGAGCTGTGTGATTGACGGCCTCTAAGAAGACATCCTACGTGTACCGCGAGTTAAAAGGAAAACATTTTTCCGTGGCTGGTAATAATTTATGACCAGTACTGTCTGCCATGCTTTTTGATCACTTACTGCAACTGAAGACGCAATGCTAGATGAGGGTGTATCCACGAAAGGGACCTAATTTAACTAAAGAGGACTTTAATTTAAACTGAATAAACCCTTAATAATTTGTTATTATCCGTCTAATACTCTCTGCGGTGAGGTGTAATTTATCATCCACTCGTGCAGACATCTTCATCATCATCATCGTTATTATTATTATTAGATAATTATTGTGACAGCGATGGTAAAATGAGGCATAACTAGACTAGAATTTACAGACTGTATAGAAACGCACCAATGATCTCTAAACAGCATTAATGCGCTGATCGATACGAGAGACTGTAGATAGTATACGAAATACGCCAAGAATAACACAAACATTCTGGCTCTAATATGACACAGGTAAAAGTCATACCAAATGAACTGATAGGCTTACTTGAGTTTAAAATTGTTAATTGATAATTAGCCTATATGAGAAGATACAAGAAAAGTCAAACCGTCTTCAGTAAATGTACGCACACTTTTTCATCTAACGATTACTTTTATGATTTATTTTCTTTTGCTTTCATCTGTAAAATATGATAACTTCTGTAAGGTTGGCTATGGTGAAATTTTTTTTCATTGTCGCTTGTGGTAAAAGGTAAATCGATTTAAAGAAACTAAACGCTTTTTACCTCCGAGGTGAGGCATTTCCACAAAAGACTCAAGGGTAGTTTAACATATTTTTGAAATTGTTTTTTAACAGTTTCCTGTGTGTCATCATCATTCTTATCGATCAATCATGAAAAATGCACCTTGAAAGTTCCTGTGCTTTGAAAAGAGTTTCTTCTTTTATAATGAGAGGGCGTATTAAGATAATTTCCTAGCGTAAAGCAATTCATTTTACATAACAGCTCCGCCTATTGCTGTTGCGTGTGCGGTTGATGCAGACCAAGATAACAACCAAACAAATTAAATGCTTCAAAATTTATTTCCGCTGAACACCTCTCCGCTAAATAAAGGCTCGAACTTTGGCGCCCTAACCCCCCGCGGAGGTCGTAGTTCTTTCACGCCTCCGAGGTCAAAAGATTTCCTCCCTTAAAAATGACAGGCTTGTCTGCATTGGATCCTGTTTCAAGCCTTGAGAGAAATACATCATTGAGGAGAGTTTACGCCGCGTAGGTCAAAGGGAAGTACTTCGTGCCATAAACAATCACGCAGAGCGGGGGAAAGGTTTAAAAGAGAGTTGACTGGGTGCAGTATGCGACTTTTACGAAACAGGGGATTCTTTTTTTCTGCTCAAATTTGGTAGATTTATCCAACGCAACGCAGAATGCTCCCATTGAATATGGATGCAGTGACAAACTTAATAAATATGGTGTGTGTTTAAGTTAACGAGAGAGAAAGAGAGAGAGATTCTTTTATAATGCAAAAAACGCGTCAATCACTGGATGACGTGCTCCCATATAAACCGATCACTTTAACCCTAATTATCTCCTCACATCACCAAAGATGACGCCTAACAGACAGGCAATAGCTAGCCACACTTAAAATAGAATGTCACAAACAAAACCCTCCAAAGAAGTCGACCTGTCTCTCGTGACAAGATCGCGTGACTAAAAGACATCAAACTTGGACAAAAAACAAACCAGTAGACCACTGCAGTAGAACTTTTGCCCAAAATTGGACATAATGATCGCCGCAAATAACACCTTAAAGACAGGACGATTACAAAAGAGTTATCGACAGTGCGTTCGATGGGAACCAGTCGTGGGGAGATTGGGGCTACTAATAACTGTACACAAACTGGGGCATATGGTTGCCCCCTCTGTTACCTGCGGTGCCGGTAGATATTTTTGTCTCCTGTGTGCGTGTGTGAGACTCTGATACAGAGAGAGAGAGAGAGAGAGAAAGAGAGAGAAAGAGAGAGGAGGGGTAGAGAACGTGTGTGTGAAATATACTGAGCTGCCTACTATACAGTATTTTGTGTTGTAATATTACCTCTGCTCTTTTTAACACTTGTTAACATAATCTGTAAGCTTTTTATATACATACTGTAGCGAAACTTAATGTTCAAAGCAATCTAATCAAACTGATCTGTAGAACAAACAAGGACTCCTACTGTACCCACTGTTAGCTATTAATAAGTTAAATTATGAATAAAGTGAAAAAATGAAGGGATTCGTCACTGTCGCTGGTCAACGTTGAATGTTGGCAATATGACTTCATGAATCAAATTTTGTAAAACATCTTTAAAAGAATGAAATCAGAATTCAGGTGGCTCATTGGCAAGTAAAACCCCTTAGAGAGGTCAATTATAAGAGAGATCACCAAACAGTTTCATGAGATAGGAAACGTACATCTGGGAATTCAAAGAACGTTTAATAACATACCGCAATAACTGAAAAGATGCAAGAATTCTGTGCTATTCCTTTTTAAAAATCTTACCCTCCAAAAGTAAGCATGTAAAGCTTCACCATAATAAACACCATAAGCAGTATGCAACCTTACCGTATATCTATCGAGGAACACTCCACAATAGCTGTTACATGTATCAGAGATGGATGTTACCCTAGAAGTTACGCTTGCTTCCAACGTCAAAATGACGCCAATGTCGCTACGTTATCTACGTGCACTCAATCTCACTTTACGGCAGCCAAAAAATGACGGCAACCCAACTCGGCAACTTCGTCCATACATTTGTGAGTTCAGCGTGTTTTATGTTTGCCCCGTCATCGGTCACATTCCTCTAACCGCTGCGTTGGTTATGCGATTCGGTAGGTGCAAGTACGGTTGTCTGTTTTATAAAAATATTTTTATCAAAACACGTGGCTGAATTAAAGCAAACGTTTTCGTCATGTAGACCTTGTTGGCAGCGTGGCTCTAGCACTGTGAGGACGACGCACGGCCTTCTTAATAAAACTACAAAGTGTCTAAGCTTTTTTTCATTCGCCTGACGAGGTGTTTTCTTTTTTTTCCTCTTCTTCTCTTTTTTCTACTTCAGAGCTTGCAATTTTTGCTCAAATTCTACGCGCGTAAATTGACCAGTTTTCAAAATGCCACGATTATAATAAGGTTAAAAATACATATGTGTCAAAATGTGTATATAAAAACACGCTTGAATAGAACAACAACCTAAATGTTGTTGCTATATCTCCTTTTTAGTTATTTATTACTTTTTATTGACACATTTTATCAGAAAAGAAGAAAGTTGTTTATTATTTCTCGGTTTATTTATCCAAAAGGTCTTGCGTTTCTTGAAACTGATTATCTTGATTAGACAAAATACGCAAACAAAAAGGAATAAAGAAATTAAATTGAGAAGACCATAATTCTTACACAGTAAAACGAAACAAGATAGCGCAGTTAACACTGGTTCAGTATCACCCGGAGACGAACAAAAAGAAAAAAATATGTGGATCGCTTTTTATTTATTCTGTAACAGAAATTAGGACGAGAATTTTTGGGCAATGTGGCCCTTATGGCGAAACAGCCAGGGGTATTTGAAGAATGCAGTCACTTTTCTCCTATCTCACGACTTTTAGCAGAATACTTAACGCGGACCAGATCAGTGAGAGACGGTAATAACAAAGGCGGTCCAAGAGCCAGTGTTTATTACGGTCAAAGGAAAGACGCATGTTCGACAACGCGCGCTTCAATATTTGAACGCATCTGTGTGAAATGAACACGAAATTGCAGCTTTTTTGATAAGTTTTTTTCAGATAAATAACGAATGTTTTTAGACATTTATTTAATTGTGAGTTTAGATCAGTATGTACCCTACGGAGAGAAATGGTAACGCGAATCAACAATTTTGCTCCGCGATGTCGTTTTCCATCCAAATGTTTTAATGATGAATAAAATGATGGAAAACAACAAGAGCAAAGAATCTGGCTGTTTATGACTAAGACGTGGAAGAAAACTGTATAATTGTTCGTTAGGGAAACACAAATCTCTCACATACAGGTTCGGAATTACCAGCTCTCCAAAGGCGCGAAAAAAACCCAACACAACCTGCGCCTTGTTGCTTTGATTGTAATAAAAATGTTGACCACATTTTCCTCGGTCTGAAAGTGATCAGTGTTTTCATTCACGTCGTGGGACGTTTGTTTTCTTTTAAAGACCTTTGCACTTAGAGAGAATAACTGGGCAACAGCGAAAGAACAACTTGATCTATTTAATGCATGGCTTCAACGCTAGTGGAATAAGAAACGCACACCAGTTATCACTGAGTCGACATTCACGGGTTTTCGGTTATTGCATTGCCAAGAATCATGCAACTGAAAATAGCGATACGCTTCCTCGTGCTTCGTAACGCAAAACACATTGCCGTCGTTTGTTCGTCGTATTCTTTTAATTTGCTCTGTCAAATATTCGGCAGATTTCATTGATTAACCTTCTCCGCCAGAATTCCACTCCCATATGGTCATACGGCAGCCTTCCTTTCATGCGTTTTGATAATCAATATGAGGTCTTTACCGTCATTATAGTTTTAAGAAGTCAGGGCGGAGCTTTTCTCCTCTACCTGAGTAGTAAAGTGGTTGTAATGTTATCACGTTGCATAGTTTACGTTGCATTTTTTTCGTTTCAGTTTTCTCCTCTATACGGCATCAATCCTTATTTTCCAATAACCTGTAGGAACAATAGGAATCGCCTCAATATCAATCCGCATACACGCAGTTTCAATTTTACTCATCAGCGTGGTTGATTTTTTTTCACCCGTTCCACCTTTCTTCCCAGTAAACTTAAACACAGATAATCTACGGCATAGATTTCCCGACATGGTTAATCCTCGACCCGTGTTCGACCTCAGGCACATTTAATACACTAATAAATTTATTAATTTCTGCGCCATACACACCGATGATTAATGACTTTCATTTCAACCAATCAAAGCCTATTAAATAACCGTCCCGCGTGTAATTTGTAATTCAGTTTCTGTCTACCGCCCAGGCGTCCGCCCCTACCGTCCCTGACTCAGCATTGTCACCGGCGACAACGATATGTATCAAAATTACATTTTGTAGCTAAGAACGACTGATGAAGCGGCTAATGAGGCAAGGCGACCGCGGGAGTCGACTCTCGCTTCCGTTAACGCTGAGAAAAAAGCTGGTGTGATTTAGGACGCGTTTTACATTAAGAGTATCTAATAAAAATATTTCGTTCAAGTGTTCTTTCTGCTCACTTTTAGTATGCCACATAATGCACTAATTATCACATTTGTCGCTAAAGATACCTATTCTCCATGCCTATAATGAATATGTGTTTTTGTATCCTATCAAAGCCACAGGTAGAACAAGACGACTCCTGTTTACGCCATACCATATCACATCAAAACTAGCAAATTATTCTTTTTCACTACGTGCAGACTATAAATGTTACTGCACTGCAAGCATTTAATTAAATAAACAGTGTTTTTAAAACATTCATCAAGTGTAAGCACTGAGAAGCGTCCTTTAGAAAAACAAAGACTTTATGACACACCTTTAAATTTTTTTGCTTCACGTGCATTGATGAAAACATTTTTTGAACGTATTTTTTAGAAAGATAGAAGTATTTCCCCAGCAATCTCACGTTAAGTCATATCTCTTGGGATGAGTTGGTACTCGAACAAATATTTGAACTATAACAATTACTTCATCTTTGACCCCCCACCCCCCCACCCCCCGTTTTCCGACTTCACCAACTTCAGTATAATATTTTTTATAACAAGGCCACATTAAAATGGAAATTATCATAATAAAAACAAATATCTGTTGCATTAATCCATGAATGTAAAGTGAAATGTTTAGAATTATTTTCAAATCACAAATTACATACATAACGCACAGCTTTCGGTTCAAGGGAGCTATAATTCGCTAATTTTTCTTTTTTATATATAAGTACATTCTAATGAGCAGTGGATGTCCACCTGGCTACATTTCATGTAAAGGGTTTTTGACATTACCATTAGACATGTAATAATCTATCAAAATTTTTCTTTAATAAAATTAAATTTGACAATAAAAGATCGAATTTCCAAAAAAATGATAATAATATTATTTATATTATTTTTTTTTTAATTTCAGTTTGTCACACTTTATGTTATACTCATAACATAATTTAATAAGAACCCGACAACAAAATGAATTCCATATATTTTGCATGCATAAAGTAAATACAAATTTGTGAGAAATACGTCCTTGTAATGTTTGAATTTCTCATTAATATTAAAATATAAATTCAGTATAAAGTTTTGCTATTCCTGTGGAATAGAAGAAGTGAACATTACATCTGAGGATTGTTAATTTTTCCCAAAGAAGTATGAGGAATTTTTTTTCTTTCTTTTCTTTATATTTCTTAAGAATTTATGAACAAAGTACGCTGCATCATTTTTCTATACCCTCTAACAGGGTCACAGATTGATTTTTCACTATATATTCACATATATAACTCTGACTAAACCAATACGCAATATCTCTGCCACAAAAAAGTGCAAATAACTAATCAGCGTCCCTTGTAGTGGGTATTATTTCTATCAGTATAACAATAAGAATATGATGGACGTAAAACACGATGGAAACCTGCAGTTTTCTTACAGGTGTGGAACGCCATTTGGGCACGAAATACACTATTGAATGTTTTTATCTCACCTTCTATATTCTTGCTAATTATATATATTGTATAAATACTTAATGTCAACCTCAAAATGTCATTCACAATACAGTATCTAGACCGTATGTTTGGTCCAATTCAAATTTATCCTCGTGCCTTGCTATTATACTTAATCCCAAACTTCGATGTTCCTTCAAAATTGTTTTTCAAAATTGACATATTTTGGTTCTACAACACATATTTATTGCAAATTTCTCTTTACTTTCCGTACAATACACTGCCTCTTTTTTCTCCATAAGGCTTTAATTCCAAGATTCGGCGTGAAATGATATATTCTATCTTTCAGTAAGATTTCCACACAAGCCATAAATTATACACCACAAGATGGATGGCAGTGTACCTAGAATATTTCTCTATAATATTTGAGGCACTTTGATGTACTGTATGTTATTGTACTCGAATATCATTAGAAACCCAGCTTACCACCAATATTCAAACCTCTTTACGCCTACGATACATACCTCGTTACGTTTCTCATTTTTAAATTAGAAAACACTTTTTATGAGTTATGCTTGACCTTAAACTATGTCTCTACGTCTATTCAATGCTCTAGTAAATCTATACTAAAATAGCTAACCATAATCAATGTTGGCTTTGACTCGCCTTCTCTCTCTCTCTCTCTTACTTTGAGTTATGTATCCCATTGTAATAATACTAAAAACAATGTGACTGCTCGTATGGAGATCTATATAATGTTGGCAACCGTCTAAGTCGCACGTACCTGCAAAAATCACCCCTCTTCTCGGCATAAAACACATTAACAATCTCTCAGAATAAAAACCATCTCCCAAACGCTTCCAGGCCAAGTTTTCTCGCGTCGGCTCCCTTTGAAGCTAGGATTAATACATATATAGCTTTGGCTTGGCGTTGTTCTCAGTGGAACACTTGCTCGTCCATCATGTTGCACTCCAAGTGGAATAAGATCTTAATAAGAACTTTCCCAACATGACTTGGCATGCTCTTCACGGCCCACTCTCTGTGGATCGGGGACGAAGCAACGCAAGCTGAGCGTTCATTTAAGGCGGACGGCCAGTTGAGTTAACTCGAGTTACCCTGCGTCTCAGAACATTCAAGTGACAGAGAGCGATAGCTGGTGTAGAGGAGGAACAATGAAGACCTACTTCATCTCGGGGTGTTGCGCTTTAAGTATCATAAACCATACGCCGCTACAGTGTAGAGTGTGAGAACCACGCAGTAGAGATGTAAAAGTAAATTGAACATTAATTTAGAAAAAAACATCAAGAAAAAAGTATCTGTAAGTGCATTGTGCACGGGCTTCCTTCACTTACAGTATATATATAAAAACAAGAACTTTAAAAAACCAGACCACCATGTGAATACTGTGTATATTTAGTCGCCTCTGGTCATTTCATTTGATACAGCTGTGTATAAACAGTGCATGGGACTTACCTAGTCCTCTGAAATATCAAAATTAGAAGTTTTAATCTTAAAAAAACTAACATTATAAAAATCATCATTGCGTCAGCAATTTTAGAAGATGTTTTTAAAGTGAAATGTGTTTTATGCTAGTTTTTACATTCGTGCACAATTGTAAATGTTATTTAGAGAAAAATGACGGCGTGTCCTTATTTTTTTCTTACCTTTTCTAGGCTCTACTTAGTTGTAGGCACGAGAAGGTCAATTCCACGACTTAACAAGCTGTCAGACAGCGTCCATGTTTCAATATTTTAGAATAAATCTACGACTTCCTATCCAGGCCGCGTAATTTGACTTGCTAATGGTTGACTCACGGAGCGAAAAAAACGCTTATCTCCAATTTTTGTCGGTTTCACAGCTAGGTTTGCATAGTTTACATGGTTTTGTGCTTCTGGGTCGATAGTCGCACCGCCCAGAACAACTGACAGCAATTTGTTTACAGCGCTAACTTCCCGAAGAAACTAATTCGCTTGTGATGGTTCCCCCGAGCTTATCGTGAAGTTTCCGTGAAATTAGTTTTACCATCATGACTTGTTCTTCTTCTGGAAAACAATCCGTGAAATTGAAATTTTACCTGAATTTGTATGCTTAACTTCTTGTGTCCAAATAAAAGATGAATTTGACTGTTGATAATATATTCGATTTGCCTAAAATGTATGTTTTATGTTAATATCCGTTTTATTTAGAATGCAAGAAATTAAGACATTAACATAAACTCATGACTTGATACACTGGCTATTTGAATAGTGCCTACTCAAGATTGTATTACACTAACATAAATGACAAATTGCTTTGGGCTTTGCTACGTCTGTCAAAGTCAAAGAGGAAAGTACTCATTAGAAAAAAAGTTCAACAGAAAATCATTTACAACCCATATCCCTCTTGTGTTGTAAAGGAGCACGTTTGGAATACACCGTAAAATCACCCAATCACTTGTCATAGGAAAATGGACGGTCGGAGTAATTTTTTGAGAATGTTTACCGCGATATGGCACCTGTTGCCTCTCACACCTTTCTCCAGATCTAAATGTTATCACAGAGGCGGTGTCCGCTTCCATTGTGGGCAGTAGCCTGCCAAATCTATTTGATTGTGAACGATACCATTCGCCCTGCTAATGAACTTTTTAAAAAATTCTCCCAAGCCTCTTTTTTGTGTAGTAAAACAGTATAATTTCAACAATTACTTTTAACCCTTCTTTTTATTTCTGCCGTTTTTGCTTTGTACAATATAATTCTATTTCATCTATCTATTTGATCTTTCTGAAACCCCAGAAAATAAAACAATTTCCGCTTTATGTGTATTTTATAATATGTGTACAATGGTTGAATAAACCATATTATTATTATTATTATTATTATTATTATTATTATTATTATTATTATTATTTCGCTTCATTGAAACTGACACACAGAAAATATAGCATAGCTAATGAAAAAAAAAAATCCCTAAATTAAAAACACATTAACTTGGACCAACATTAACTTGGCGTAATAATAGCGGCGTCACCAGGTACAGTGAATGTCACCCTCTATCATAAGTGGACAACACCAACGGTTGAATGGCCAGATCGGTGTTAAACGTAATCCATGAGGTCAGGCCCGAAAGGGATGGTCATTTATAATACGGACGCTGACTGACCACCTGCGACCGTTAGGAGAAGCTAGGTAGCAGGTAACGGTCAGAGGACACGCGTCAGTGGACGGATGGTCACGCACGTTTTACTGACCACCGCTGACTGGGGGGGGGGGGAGGGTCCGATGTCCAGTGTGGTGGTATGATACCACATGTAGGTGCGTTAGTTCCTTCCTTCCCCTCTCCGCCCTCTCTCTCTCTCTCTCTCTCTCTCTCTCTTTTCTGTTTTTAAAAATCTCGCAGTGTAATCTTTTTACTTGAAGAAAATCCACATTTAAAAGCTCAAGTCAATTTTACATCCTGTTTCCTGGGATTTATAGTAAGATTTATAAGGGGAAACATATGACACATATAGTGTTAGATATAAAAACGCAATCTCATTTTAATTGTCTTTTATGATTTGTTTCATTTCTTAATATTTAAAAAGGTCGGGATATATAGCTTCTTCGTTTCATTATAATAAAAACAAAAGAAATACCCTTAACTTTCAAACAAAGGGACATAATTTGCTTGTCCCAGTAAGCGTCATATAAAATGCACCTTGAGGAGGGTTTTTTATACATACCTATGCAGCGTTCATTAACTTACCAGATGACCCTTTTCTAGCAAATTCCGCACCAAAAGACGCAGACGACAATTCCTTGGAAGATAAATCTCAGTTCCGGTCTCTAGCGGTGTTCCTAGGGTGAAATGCGTGAACCAAGTGTCTCGGAAGTGTGAAAACGTGTGTTCGCTGCCACCATATAACTCAGATGCTAACCTTCCCTAACCGAGATAAATCTCTGTTTTACCGACATCATTCATAACTTTTTAGACTTAAGAAAAAAAAACTTCTTGGCCACACACAATACAAGATTAAAACAACCAAATATCTAGCGTTCTTAGAAGCCGTCTAGGGTTAGACGTCTACTTCCTTAGACACTCTACGGTAACAAATTTCCGTGCTTTTTGTACCCTCTGTCTTCCATTTAAATGACTGTGACACCGAGGATTAAAGCGTTCTCTCCTACTGGTGGATGCCGGAGCAGTTCGCGTGACAACCTCTCTCCACATGAATAGATAGTAAAATTGTGACAAGATAATGGATGAGGCCAGACCAGAAGGAGTTGAAGAAAAATGAAAAACTTGCCAACACCACTACGGCGAATCTATTATAATCTGGTTGACAAAACATCGTTTACTTTTTCATAAACTTTTTCATAAGTTCATAAACAGACAAATTGTGATATTTTATTACATTACTAATTTTGATATTTTATTATGTTTTAATCTAGATTATATAGGACAGGCGATGGAATTCCTATGGTGTGTTTTAACGTGCTATCAAAAGCGTATCTGTGGATTTAAATGATGGCTCGGGGATAAGTTTCTTGAACGATCTACTCGTTAAGTCTCTCTTTCTCGCTCTTTTTCCCTTTAATTCCTGTTGACAATAAATCTAACCTTAAAATATAATATCAGATTACTCCCATCCTTCTCTCTCTCTCTCTCTCTCTCTCTCTCTCTCTCCTGTAACAATAAAAAACAAACATAAAATCAACTTTGCACCCCCACTCTCTCTCTTCCCTAGGTGTAAACAATAATTCACAAAGGTCACACATATCAAACACAGCAGTTCTATAACCACACTCTAAACTTAAAAGTCATCACAGGGGTGAGAAAAGTCAGCTCACCACTTTTAAAACATTTACTCCACCTTTATGCTAATGTGCCATCTGCGTCCCAAAGCCCCCAGGCAGAAATGTAAAAACACAAACGCCGAGTAAAGGATGATCCAACACCGACATTCCGGAGGTCAGCCGGTGCATTTGGCAACTCTTTAACATCATGTCCTTTTCATCCTTATGTCACTCTACTGAGATACACAAAAACATGTCAATATTCGACAGAGGGCCAAAGTTCTTGCTTATTTGGAGGGGGGTCGGGGGTGAAGAAAAATGAAAAAATGCAACGCGTCTCTCATCAAAAATAAAATGATAGACGTCACGGGATCAATTTTTACAACGTTTTGTAAGGCGCAGGGATGGGAAATAGTTTGGCTTTGCCTCTTTTTTTATTGTTTAATTGTTCTTGCCATGTTCTTGGATCCTCCACTAGTCACTGACGGTGATATACAGGAACCTGTACCACATGGGAACACTAAGAGGAGGAAAGATGACAATAGGGGTCCCAGAGAAGAGAAAGGGATAAAATTGCCCCTCCATTTAAAGTGAAAATTTGATTGAAAATGAGAAATGTCTTATTCTTCTCATTGTATACATGTATTTACCAGAATGGATACACGGAATCAATTTACGCCTTATATAGGGCCTGTTTTTGGCCCAGTGGTGAATGCAACCGTATTTTTAAAGGAATATTCAAGCATATTCTGTTATTCCTTAGGTGATACTTTAAGGGCTCAAGATAAAAGCAAAATTACCAAAATAACGCAATGGATACATCAGATAAAACACTCTTACATCCTGCTCCTGTTACGACAAACGTGTTCTAATATCTTTTTCTGATGATAACTGAACCTGTCTTTATTTTAATATATTTTTTTCTACATTTATGAAAATGCATATCTTATCAACGGTGTCTTAAGTAGCACGAGGGCGCAGCTCATACACACGCAACTCTCTTTCTTCTTAAAAAAATAAAATAAATAGATTTCTAAAAAATGCCCCAAAAATGCAATTCTTTTTAACAAAGTCATCAAAGCTGTAAACTAATTCGTCTCTAGCTGGGATATCACTGGGGTAGGTCTACATCTGAGACAATTGAAGAGTGATATGTCTCCGTTTAAAGTATATTCATAAAGAAATGAAAGGACAAAACACAACAGCAAAGGGGGTCCACCAGTCAAACATGTCATTCCTACGTATTGGATTCCAGATATCAAACTATGGAATGTTGTCCTGTTTCGAGAAAACATATGTATCCTGCTGTATTTGTTTAATTTGATCTGGGTTTCTCATGTCGATGTCGTGCGTTTTGTGCAACAAGATCATGAAATTCAATCACTCTGTGCTCGTGACTTTTTAAAATCATTTTTTCGATGTTATTTCAAATGTAAATGGGAGGAAATTAACACAACGAACAAAAACCATTCTAATGTATAAATCAACAGGAATTAATCTCTAAGACTAATGCTGTAGAGGTACTGGATTCAAATTAAATTCTTATTTAGATGTTTTCATAAAAATGAACTTTTAAAAGGCGAATTTTAAAAACCCCTTTATAGAAATCCCTATCACAAGCTTGAGCAGCAGAACTTGTAGTTAAATAACTAAATACCTAGCAAGATACACTCAAAGAAATACATGTCATGTTACTTATCAGTTTAAAAACATCGTTAAAACACCCCTCAAATCAGAAAGATGGTACATTTGACCGCAGCTTGATAAATTGTGTTTGTCTCCGCGGTAGCAATGTGTTCCCGCCTCCCTCCCACACACAGCCTCGTTCTCGACCTCCCAGCTTCCGCCCAGTCACGTGATCACACCCAACAGAAGCATTTTCAATATGGAGACCACTTGCACGGGGAAGGGGATTCATATTTCAAACCTTTTCCCCGAGATTCTGGCCTTGATCTTCAGCTACCTGGACGTGAAAGACAAGGGGAGGTCGGCGCAGGTGTGTGTGGCGTGGAGAGACGCTGCGTACCACAGATCTGTGTGGAAAAACGTTGAGGCGAAGCTCCACCTTCGACGGGCCAACCCGTCTTTGTTCCCCAGCCTCGTTCAGCGAGGGATCCGCCGCATCCAGGTGCTAAGTCTGAGACGCAGTCTGAAGGACGTCATCCTCGGTGTGCCTAACATCGAGAGTTTGAACTTGAGTGGATGTTACATTGTGACGGATATCGGCCTTGCCCATGCTTTTAATCAAGACATCTTCACGCTGACCGAGTTAAATCTAAGTCTATGTAAACAGGTCACAGACAGCAGTCTCCGGCGGATAGCACAATTTCTGAAAAATTTAGAGACCTTAGAACTTGGGGGATGCACGAACGTTACGAACACAGGACTATTATATATCGCCATGTGCCTGAGGAGGTTAAAAAGTCTAAATTTAAGAAGTTGTCGTCATATCAGCGACGAGGGGATTAGTCACTTGTCAGGGTTGAACCCACACACCGCCAACGGGAACTTAGAACTTGAATTCCTTGGACTACAGGATTGTCAGAAACTCACAGACCAGGCCCTGAAACATGTGAGTGTGGGGCAGATGTACCTGAAGAGCATCAATTTAAGTTTCTGTGCCAGTGTTACGGATGCAGGACTGAGATTTCTGGCCAAAATGAACAGTCTCCGCGATGTCAACCTCCGCAGCTGTGACAATGTCAGTGATATAGGCATAGGCTACCTGGCAGAGGGAGGCTCACGGATCACAGGCCTAGATGTCAGCTTCTGTGATAGGATAGGAGATCAGGCGTTAACGCACATAGCACAAGGGCTGTTCCATCTCCAAAGCCTCAGCCTTAATGCCTGTAATATCAGTGATGATGGCCTAAACAGACTAGTGGCCACCCACCATGACCTTAAGATGCTGAACATCGGTCAGTGTTCCAGGATCACAGACAAAGGTCTAGCTTTGATAGCAGACCATCTGAAAGCACTGAATTCTATTGACCTATACGGTTGCACTAAGATCACAACCATTGGACTGGAGAAAATCATGCAACTGCCTCGGCTGAGTACTCTGAATTTGGGGCTGTGGCATAAAAAGTGATTATACACCTGACAGGGGGGCTTTATGCCCAGTCCAGACCCCCCGGGGTCTCTCCCTCTGTCCAAGACATGTTAATTAATAGTGCTCCTGTCCAGGTAAAAACTGCCCCGACCGTTGCTGAGTCTGGAAGTCTGGGAGCACCTGTTAACAAAGCCCCCCAAGCCAGGGTAATGGGCCGCCTGGACACCCCTGCGGTCAATTGCCCTCTCAGTTCAGTGGTCACTTTGAGGACGTTAAGAGTGGACAATGGGACAGGGCTTGGGGATGAAAATGGGGTCAGACATCAGTGGAGTTAATATGTAGCCGGCTTCTGTTTAGGTTTATACTACTGTTTGTCCTATTGTGGTATATATTGGATGAAAATTACTTGTTAAGAACAGAAATGGGGAGATCTTCATCTCATGATTTATTATTATTATAATTATTATTTTACTTGATTATAATGCAGTTGATTATCATATTATACTGAAAACTGACTTTCCTTCAAACAAAAAGTAGTTCACATTTTAAATGTGGTTATTTGTAACCCCTTATCAGGCTGCATGACTAGGAAAAAAGACTGCAAAGCAAACCCAGCCTATGTTTCTGTCTACTTGTACTTAGTAGTCTAAAATTTATGAGGCTGCTTCTTATCCAATATTGATAAGGTTTTGAAATGTAGAGTACCCTTTTAGTTTGGTACTAAATATGATTAGCTTTATTAGTCTGTCTACTGCTAAAATAGAACTTTATTTAGCAAGTAGAGTGATATCTTGATGTCAATAATTGTAGATTTGACACTAAGGGTGCATTCCTATAAACACCATGGATCTATGTAGATCGACCAAAATCTTCAGGGATTCTAGCTGAGTGCAGTCAGCTGTACAGATTAACATGCCGCCTCCTGGCATTGGGTAGAATAAAGAAAAGCTGGTGATTATACCAGGATGTTAGAAACAAAAGGAGACAGTTACTACCCACAGAGTTTGATCTGTCCTCGTACACCAGTGGTGTCTTTATGGGAGTGCGGTCTAAGATAACTGAAGTCTAAATGGCCCAGGGAAAGAAACTGCAAAAAAGTCAGTTTTTGTTGGACTATAAACTAAAACTGGTTTATCAAAGACAAAGATGTAAGGAATATATTTAAGTTGCAATATAGACAAGCAGCACATTATAAAGAAGAGCCCGTAGCAAAGAGCTATGTTGTTAAAGTTAAATTAGATTGAGATTCAATATATACAAAGTGTAGTATAGAACACCAACATGTGTTCAATATATTAATGTAGAGAGAGAGAGGGAGGTGTTTGTTTTCATATGTCAGAGTTAATATTCTGTCAACTGAGCTGTAACACAATGGTATACGATACTGATATTTATTCAACAAATGTCATAAAAAATATTTTTTGTATAACCCTCTCTTCCATATTGTATTGCAATCATTCATTTTATTATAATTATTATTTTGTTCATTTTTTGCCAGGGGAAAAATATGCGACGAAACTCCCCGCGGCTGCAATATGCTTTGTATATAAGAACCATTTGTATATGCTAGAGCAAGTTATATGTCATATCACTTGAACAAAAACTGTTGATATCAGTCCATCTTAAAGGGTAACTACAGCAGAATTATTTTTTATTATGAATATACATCTATATCTATACACCTGTACATATGCATAGGCATATATAGGTAGTATTCTGTACATAAGAGATAGGGTTTGCAGGGGCAACCAGTGCAAATAATGAACTATTATTATAACAAGATAGGCGGGGAGATACGCAGCACCCCATCCGTTACTCGTTACTACGATAAACAAAAGATGCAATATTCATTCCGATGGTGTTTGTTTTGTGTGTGTTCTTCGTTCCGCGGTCGTCAAAACCACTACCGTTGATTGGTATTCCGCGAGGTAGCAGTTGACACAAGTGACGCCTTGTTGCTCTTTCTAATGCCTACCACGATTCCCCGGTGACTGGTGTTCTGGTGAAGAAATATGCGGTCNGAATTTAGAAAATAGACATTGCATGTGAACGAAGCCTAAGGGTGCATTCCTATAAACACCATGGATTTATGTAGATCGACTCAACTCTTAAGGGATTGTAGCTAAGTGCAATCAGCTCTACAGATAAACATGCCGCCTCCTGGCATTGGGTAGAATAAAGAAAAGCTGGTGATTATACCAGGATGTTAGAAACAAAAGGAGACATGTCATTCAGTTACTTCCCACAGAGTTGGATCTGACCGCGTACACCAGTGGTGTCTTTATGGGAGTGCGGTCTAAGATAACTGAAGTCTAAATGGCCCAGGGAAAGTTCAAATTAAAAAAAAAAAAAAATAGATGCAAAAAAGTCAGTTTTTGTTTGACTATAAACTAAAACTGGTTTATCAAAGACAAAGATGTAAGGAATATATTTAAGTTGCAATATAGACATGCAGCACATAATAAAGAAGAGCCCGTAGCAAAGAGCTATGTTGTTAAAGTTAAATTAGATTGAGATTCAATATATACAGAGTGTAGTATAGAACACCAACATGTGTTCAATATATTAATGTAGAGAGAGAGAGGGAGGTGTTTGTTTTCATATGTCAGAGTTAATATTCTGTCAACTGAGAAGTAACACAATGGTATACGATACTGATATTTATTCAACAAATGTCATAAAAAATATTTTTTGTATAACCCTCTCTTCCATATTGTATTGCAATCATTCATTTTATTATAATTATTATTTTGTTCATTTTTTTTTTTTTTTTTTGCCGGGGGAAAAATATGCGACGAAACTCCCCGCGGCTGCAATATTCTTTGTATATAAGAACCATTTGTATATGCTAGAGCAAGTTATATGTCATATCACTTGAACGAAAACTGTTGATATCAGTCCATCTTAAAGGGTAACTACAGCAGAATTATTTTTTATTATGAATATACATCTATATCTAAACACCTGTACATATGCATAGGCATATATAGGTAGTATTCTGTACATAAGAGATAGGGTTTGCAGGGGCAACCAGTGCAAATAATGAACTATTATTATAACAAGATAGGCGGGGAGATACGCAGCACCCCATCCGTTACTCGTTACTACGATAAACAAAAGATGCAATATTCATTCCGATGGTGTTTGTTTTGTGTGTGTTCTTCGTTCTGCGGTCGTCAAAACCACTACCGTTGATTGGTATTCCGCGAGGTAGCAGTTGACACAAGTGACGCCTTGTTGCTCTTTCTAATGCCTACCACGATTCCCCGGTGACTGGTGTTCTGGTGAAGATATATGCGGCCNCACCCCATCCGTTACTCGTTACTACGATAAACAAAAGATGCAATATTCATTCCGATGGTGTTTGTTTTGTGTGTGTTCTTCGTTCTGCGGTCGTCAAAACCACTACCGTTGATTGGTATTCCGCGAGGTAGCAGTTGACACAAGTGACGCCTTGTTGCTCTTTCTAATGCCTACCACGATTCCCCGGTGACTGGTGTTCTGGTGAAGAAATATGCGGTCTGGTGGTCTCTCATAATAAGACAACACCCCCCCCCCCCCCATCTCAAATTTATGACAGTCCAATCAATATTTATACTGATGATTCTTTGCGTTTATGATAAATTATGTGACATTCTTTGGGTTTGGTTGGGTCTTTTCTCAGAAGTTTACAACGGTAGACGCCTTCCTGAAGCCTGCCGTCTTAAGTTAAACGACGTGTGATGATGTCACGCACACCTGACTGGTTTGGTTTAAGTCTAGAGGAGTACCGTGTGTCCGCTTCTCCAACGAATCGAAAACTTCCACTGACCTTAATAATATGGTTTGATTGCATTTTTTGATTATAGTTAATTTAAAACGAAATTAATTTGACCGTGAAGATGGGGAATCGAGTCCGTAACTAAAATTATTAATTTATATACCTGGAAGAATTGCAGTTAGATAAAACGGGGGCCACTCCAAGGTATCTAAGATAACAGGACAGGATGTAGCGTTCTTGTCAATGTCACAGTGAAAATACTGCTGTGATTTGATCTAAGAAACAAGATAATTATGTATATATTTAAAGCAGCAGTTATCTTGGATGCTATTTATAGTCAAGCAGAGATTGGTTGGGTAGTTTTAATTTTGGTCACGAATGCAATGACATGCGCCGGTGTGACAGAAATTCTTGTCCGCTAGGAACCGTAGTCCGACCCCATTACTTTGTACAGGTGACATTCGTCCCATGAACTAACCCCGATTTCAAACTAACCCTAATAATTGTACTAATCATATGGGAGCCCGGACTCCCATTACAAGAATACCATCCCTGCCAGTTAGATACACTTAAGAGGACGTAAAGATATCATCTTTAAATCTCTATGACGTGGTAATATAAAAACAGAAAAACTATATTTAACATTTTTAAAGAATAAATAAATAAATAGAGATTAGAACAAAGACCCATATAACTGAGCTATATAAATGAGGAGAAGTAAAATAATCGCTGAGAAGAGATGAATTATTCAAGGGCAGGCTTAGGATAACTTGAGAGCGCTGGTCTGCTACTGGTTATACCGCCACTACTAAGTTTATGATTTATGACCACAAAGCAAAAGGGAAGGCTACATATTTTTTGACAATCAGGTGATCATTTTTCAAAATTAGTATTATTATTATTATGATAAATTCGTGGCAGGAGCAGGCTTGGGCGTTTTTATCTATCAACACAAAGATACATCCACACACATAATATATTCGCACTTCTCGGCTAAGTTTTGGTCGAAGAGAATTTGATGCCGGAGCACAACAGAACCCAGTTTCTGAAAATAACCATTTATAATTGGTCTTAGAATTAAAACTGTAGGCCCGAAAATTGTGGTCTTATCTGTTCTCAAAAAATATGTATGTGAAACTGGCACCGTCTGTGGCCGAGATGACCTTGACCGGCCGGTGACATTGCACTGAGTGAACTCAGCTAGTGTCCTCAGCCAACCTTGACCTCACGGTGACTCCATGTTTGCGTTTCAGAGGACGCGATGACCTGGGGCAGTGCACGCTGCTACCAGGAGTTAAAACTTCAACGTGATGTCTGTCAATTTGTCTGTTTTCTTTACCCAACTATCGCAATCCTGCTGGTTATTTCTGTCCCTGACAAGGGATGTTTACCAATTAGAGATAGTAAGGATCATCGCCGGACCGCCTTGATCATTGTTAGAGCTAATTTCTACATACTGAAGCTGTAACTCTTCATGGTAAGAATCTCCTGCCCCCCCCCCCCTCACACACACACACACACACACACAAACACACACACGTTCTCTCTCTCTCTCTCTCTCTCTCTCTCAAAAAAGAAAAAGAAAACGTTTCCTTTTCTCAAAAACACCCCCATGGTATTCACTTTGCTTTATGGTTAATACAGATGACATAACAAAATTAAACAGTGGGATAGTGTGATTTCTTTTAGATAATAAAAATAACGCGAGATTCGTTCTTTGAGACTAAATTAATCAAATATTATACTGTACGAGAAAAAAGCTACTTTATCGCACTGTTTATTCAGCCTCAGTTTTTTCTGCAAATAATACCCTTGATCAAAATAAAACAAAATAGTCAGCATATTACTTCACTCTCATTTCGTCAACATGTTACTTCACTCTCAAGCGATGATTACGACATTTTAATTATTCCCTAATATTTCGCTTCCGCGCGCTGTATAAGGCAGAAAAGAACACACACGTTGCAGCGCGCCTCGCCAAGCGCGTCTCTCCCGGCGAAGTTTGTCTTCTCTCTCTTATCAGCCGCTAGATCTTCAAGTCACTTAACTTAGATTCATGAAGAATAACTCCAATTTTATTTTACTTATCAACCAAGGCAAACCAAAAGAAAAACCTGAAACTCGAGTCAGGCAAGCGGTGGCAACGCGACCCGGAGCTACCTTGCTAAAAAGTTTCAGCTGTGGAGATCTAAGCCCCATTTAGTCAGAGGAACCATGATTTGCTTACCTTCGTTCTGGAGTTCAGTAGGTCTTTGGGGCGCCTCAACATAACGGTTCTTAGAACATGAGAGATCTGATAAATCGCTCGGCCCTTAAATCCTCTGATTTTCTATAACCTTCTTGATTTTCAGCGATAAATTTTCCAATTGTCCTGTAAATAGGATTTTCTCCTCTCAAGTTGTAACTCTCGGGCGCAGATTTGTCAAAATTTATAATCCTAATTATTTTTGATTTCAACAATGTTCATGTGAATCATCTCTGGTGTTTTTTTCCGGTGCTCTTCTCGTGTTAAAGAGTGCAGCGTCCCGAAGGCTGTTTGGACTTGACCTAAGAGAAGAAAAAAATCTGAATGTGAACATGACATTCTTTCGGACAGTTTATTCTTCTTATTAAAGGCATATTGTGTTTCACGCAAAATAAAACGCAAACAAAAAATGCAAAACAGAAAACAAAGATACCTTGGCATTCTTTCGGACGACTTATCAAGATCACATTATCCTTCGGAAAAAAAGAAAACAAAAACAAGTTATTGGCGCGCTTCCAAACCGATCGGACAATGGGGTAAGGTATTTGACTCTGATCCATCGTGTGTGTGATTGATAAAATACGGTTAATACGCTCCCCAACCCCCGCTGTTCCTGGTCCTCGCTTGCACCCCATCTCCTGGCCACTGCCAGTCACCCCCCCCCCCCCCCCCCACCACCAACCCACACTCTGCACCCCACACACACCCTGAACACACACACGCACACACACACACGCGCTCCTCTTTCTATCTGCAAAAGGAACCTTTCTACTTTGATCATTTAAGATCTCTCTCTAAGTAGATTAGCGCGTGTCTGTGTGTGCATGTGATGTGTTTGTGTGTGTGTGTGTGTGTGTGTGTGTGTGTGTGTGTGTGTGTGAGAGAGAGAGAGAGAGAGAGAGAGAGAGAGAGAGATTATGGTTAATAACCGAGTTTGGACGCCAGTCCCAGACAAATAACAGGGGCAGCATCATCCAGCGTGTGCGTGAGTTGAGTGTGTGTGTGTGTGTGCGCGCGCACACACGCATGCATGTGTGTGTGTGTGTGTGTGTGTAGGGGGTGGTGGTGAAGAACCAAGTTTGTACACCAGCCATTGAGAAATAACAGGACTATATCACCCAGCGTAGGCACATATATCTGAATCAGATGATTACTTTTGAGTAGAAACAATATATTTAATTTTAGACCTCAGATGACAATTTTAACGCTTGGGCAAATTTATCCATCTGAAAGAATGTCTTCATCGCCAATATACGTGCTTCTTCATAGCCATACCTCCATTTTTTTATCCCGTAATAGCCACACTTATTAGTCAAAGTATGCGCTAAACGGCGTTTATGAGGGGGCATTTATGTCTTTATTGACTTCTGTTACAGGGGAATTATAGCTGAAGAATCTTAAGGAACCCTCTTCTTAGAGCTGATTACAATAGTCAAGTGGCTTAACAACGCTTCCACAATTGTTAGGCGTCAAGACAAGCTGTAAGACTGTCTGGCTTGGAAGGTCTAAAATATTCCACGCACCCCCCCCCCCCCCCCAAAAAAAAAATAGATAAATAAATAGATGAATAAATAAATAAATAAATAAACAAAAGAAATTAAATGGCATTAATTTCACACTAATTTTTGACGATGTGACCAATGACTTCAGTCTGTCCGAAGTTCATTGTGTTATCCATTATTTTCCTCTTACTACACCCTTCTAATAAGTCTTATAAAGCCATATTATTTTGAGAAAATAATTATAAAATAACTGTAATAAAACGCAAAACATAGCCTCAATGGTGGCAGAGCCTAAAAGCTGCGACAGATCCGACAGAGAGTGAATAATTCACAACAACACAGAGATGTTGTAACGATTTGCAAACACTGCAGCTGAGGAACAGAACGTTAACGTCAATGGCAGGAAGTCTACGAGCAGCTCAACAATATGTTGGATATTAGTGACGATGATGATGATGATGCCAGACTGACGTTTCTTCACATAGATATTATTATTTAAAGCGCATTTAGTTGGTAGCATAAGGGAGTGGGAGTTACCCTTTAGTTGGAGGGGGATGGGGTGAGAGAAATGGGGGAAGGGGCATCATGCATGTGCACCAAAAGTATGATTTTAGTGGTATATTCTGCCGATATATTACTGTCACCGCGTGCGTTAAAAGCACAGCTAGGGTACTTCTGATTTAGCCAGTGAGATTATCCGGAAAAGACAAAAGACTAGGGTATTAACATGGATACTCTCATCTCACCTGAACCTTATCTCACCTACGTCAAATCAACCATTCAGCACCAGCAAGTAGATCGCAATCTCTACACACTTTTCATACCTTACCTTCACGTTAAAAACAGGGGAGTCCCGTCCCCGTAGGATTTGATAAAAAAATATTGGGTCACGACGTCACCAACGCCTCACGATCACCCTGTCCAAGTATTCCACATTTATAATGTCTCTTAGATTGGGATAGACCACTTAACGTGGGCGTATGATGCTGTTATAAGGCAGCGGGATTAAGTCGGATTACACCGTGCTCCTAACCTAAATTAGTCTTTCCTTTGACGTCGAATACGTGATAGAACTATTCTATTCTGGTGCTTGGGCTTTGGGGGACCGTTGTAAATGAAACGGTTTATCACTTCAAACGATGACTTTGTGATAAAATGACCATTTGAATTTATCTGATGGTGTCTTGATTGAAATAACTTGTCCCATTCACAAAGAAAGGTTCAGTAAAGCACATATCGGGTTCTAAACGCTATCGGGGACTGCACGATAATTTCAGATATAAATACGCCTGATGAATATTTGATTGAAATAACTTGTCAAACTTTGTCAGGAATACTTAAGTCGGTTTTCTTGTAAGGTCCGCGTGCCACAGACACCATGTGGAACTTTATAGCACAGGTGTGTCGTCTTCTTTAATATATCAGTTTGGTGTCACCTCCACTTCCGTGTATCTACGTACCCGGCTTCCTCTTTTATATCACGATTCAAGTATACGAATTTCTGTTGATTTTGTCCTTTCCGGAATTGGAGGTGTGTGTGTGTGTGTGTGTGTGTGTGTGTGTGTGTGTGTGTGTTTGGGGGGGAGGTGCTGAACAAAGATCACGTTCTCAAGAGAGAGCGCACACTTCACAACTAATCATCCTATCAACACATGATAAACCATTTTTAACTCTAACAAGTCGCTCCTGGTTCGGACCTGCAGAGCACCTTGCCCCAGTGTAAACACCCAGCAACTCACCTTGTTTAATTTTTGTCCAGTATTTTGTGATACATCTAAAATGACCAGAGTCCAAAAGTACACGACTTTCCCATTAATCCCCCAGTCACTGACTGCTCCAACATAAATATAACACCTCCGATTTAAGAAACGCTCCAGCAACTTTTTTTTCTCTGCGAACTCTCTGTCACAGAGATTTAGGGTCGGTTATCTTTTATCTACAAGGAGCCCATATATCATCTTTTGGAAATGCAATTTGTGAATTTGAAGTATTAGAACACACACAGTCGCTGATAATAAGTTTGTGATTACGTGTGAACCGCCTACTGGAGAGAGAGAGAGAGAGAGAGAGAGAGAGAGAGAGAGAGAGAGAGAGACGGGGGGGGGGGGGGGGGAGGGAGATAGGAAGGGATACACACAGACAAACTAAGTTATGTTTAACGTTATGTCGTCGTATTCCATTATCATCGACTAAATAATAACTAAGACATACATTTTAACGTTAAAACAATCAAAATGACAGTTACTAGTAGTGTTAAATAGACTGCAGTTTCACATAGGGACAACCCTACCCGTTGCAAAGCACCGAAAAACAGCCAAAAAGTATCAGGAATTCTTCAGAGCAATTTCAGTCTTAGGATCAGAAGTGATTTTGGACGTAAATGATGACGCAAGTATAAAATACAGAAGCACGCTGGACGTGCGTTCGCAAGATTGCCTCTCATTTGAAAACTTTGGAGGATGACAGTGATTGCCAGAAAATATTTCCCTCGCAGCTGTTGCCGCAGTTTTCCTGAGCTTTATCTGTGGTATTTGATTGTAGCTCCCCATGTCTGTGTATGAGAGAGAGAGAGAGAGAGAGAGAGAGAGAGAGAGAGAGAGGTGACCAAAAGATAAGGTTCTATTATATTAATAAACTTTGTCCCAATATCTAATTACTGCATCAATGAAATTTTATTAGCTATTTAAGGTATCAGTTAATTCCATTTTATTTCTATCGGTAACCAGTTGATAACAGTTCTGAGAAGTTCTAAAGGTCTTGTTCTCCTATTTCGAATATTTTTTCTCCCTAAAAAAACAAATAAAAATTGAAACTTTTAAGTTTTCATTTAAAAATGAAAAAGAAAAGACCAAATTAAACAATTTTTCCTCTTTGTGCCCTTCACTTCCAAAAAGTAAATCTGTCTTGGTCAGCAATTTTATAAGAATTGTACCCCCCCCCCCACCCCCCACCACTGCC
>NW_019775092.1:197184-236330 GCF_001039355.2 Lingula anatina | reverse complement strand
TCTCTCTCTCTCTCTCTCTCTCTCTCTCGTCCAGCCCTCCTCCATAGCAGTCAAAGATCTCCAAGGTGTCAAATAGCCGTATTGTGTGTGTTCAGGATTAGATAGGTATTCCAACTCGTCATACCTATCTAGATTAAAATAACCGAACAAACAGACGTGCACGCTATACGTAATTGAATCTAAGAGTTCACACTACATCTCTGTCACCAAGCTCAACAATTTTCCTGGATATCAAGAAACGCTGCCCCCATCCAGCATTAACGTAAGTTCATTCAATCCCCGAAATGTGTTGCCATGAATCTGAGTCATAAGTTGCATAAAAAAACTTAAACTTATCCCAAGGGGGTCGTCATTTCTAGGGATCCACAAATCCTTCCATGTCTTTTTACTCCACGCCCATTCATGTAAAATGTGTTTCTATCTTACTTCGATTCCTATCACTTTATCAAGTTTTGAAAGATTATTTTTGCTGGCGGAATAGTCCAGCAACTCTTTTTTCAGGTTATATGTGAGTATTTTTACATAACATCACTCAGGAATTCCTGAGTAAGATTGCATTTACTCAAGCATTATTACAAAACTCTTTCAATGTAGTAATCGAATGGAGATTTATTTGCTAAAGCTTTAGAATCCTTTCGCTGCTGTGTGTTACTGCTAAATCCCTATTAAGCAGCTATCTCTATTGGCGATAGGCTGGTCTATAGCTATGAAAGAATTTCGACCCAATACCAAGGTGTGTTAATATAGAACCTGCGTGCATGTTTGAGTGTGAGATCACGATTTCGTGTGAAACGCGCTAAGCTATGTTAACTACCTTCCAACGCGTGTCCTCCACCGTGTCCTGAGCGTCCTCCGCCTAACCTCGTGACACCGACACTAAATGAAGAGTTCATTAATCTCCTGGTTCTCCCTCGATGAGCGTCGGAATATCGACCCCGAGTGGGAACTCCCAGCGCTGTGCCAGGTATGCTATGGTTATAGCACGGTGTGAGTCTGGAGGGAAACAGCGCGTGGATTCCTTAGCGCCAGTCTCGTCTCCCTAGAGCGACACGATCCGCGAGGTACACGCGATATTTGGCAGGATCGGAGGGACAGTGGAAGGGGGGATGGACTTCAGGATAACACTTTAGTGTACCTGAAAGTCTCATGTCTGATGAGATAAAGTTTTTTTTTTAAATGCATCACACCGACGTTAACTTAGTTTTGTTTCTGTAATTTATTTTCTTCCCTGAGTTGAATGAAAGCGTTTTTTAGCAAACAGTGTCTGTAGTCCTTTTTCTAAACTTATTTAGGACTGCCCGACTACTTACCCCTTAGGGCCTCATCGAACGCACCTTTAACTACTAGAAAAATATAAACACAAAATCATCCCGAGCGCTCAGGCGGTGCACAGATTAATAACTGAAGATACAGCGTTCTTGACGTTTGCCCCGCGTTAATTTGCGCAAGAACACTTCATCCCCGGTTCCAGGACAATGTCAGTGAAGAGGAAAGCTAAATATTTATTCGATCTAATCGAATCAGAGTCATATTAGAGGTGATACATCCGAGCCATCACCGGACGCCGAGAGATGTATTTTACGAAGTGTTTAGAACAAGAGCAAACATTAAGTCAGTTGAAAAAATCAAGGCAAATATGAGGCGGCACTTAACATGTATGAATCACAAAGTATAAAAAAACATTTAATGTTGACCTCTTTTTATTTGGTGTCAAATTTGAGGGTGTCACAGGTGAAAAAACCGTGCGGTGTCCCACACGTTGTCTAGATGACGATGGACAAATTAAAGAGACGTACATTTACTGTGGCCTGGGAAGAGATACTGAGTACAAACTGGATCTGTACGTTACATAACAAACCAACTGAGTGATTACATTAATTCCATACCATAATTTTCGTTCACAGTGCAAAAAATTGTTATGAATTTGCTAAAGACATATCTGTGAATGTCCAGTGAATAATCAATCTGTGACCCTAAAGGGTACTGCTCTGTGTGTGTGTGTGCGTGTGTGTGTGTGTGTGTGTGTGTGAGAGAGAGAGAGAGAGAGAGAGAGAGAGAATCAAGCATGCATGGGTATAAGATTTCAGATTAACACATAAAAATGCTTTAACCAGCTTCACAGGTTTTTCTCTTTTCTTTTTCTTTCTTTCTTTCTTTCTATCTTTCTTTTTTGTTTTCTTAATTTTTTTGAAGAAGAGGATAAGAAAGAGAGAGAGAGAACATATAAGGTTATAAAACGTGATCTCAGACGAACGCAACTTCTTTTGACTTGCTCCATACGTTTCCTTTTGCCCTATATACACTTAATAGTTTTTTTTCATTTAACTCAATCCCTTTTTTTCGTTTATACCAAGAAAAGATAACATACTGCTAACGAACCAGCAATATTATCGTCGCGACATCTTTGCACGAGCCTTCTCAAAGCACGATAAGTGGCAACGCGTTCCCGTTTCCGGCAACCTGCCTCTCAATTTTTACCACGCCAAACAATTTCTGTTATCGAGCTCCAAACATCTTCAACAAGCAAGGCATCTGAGCGTGGAGCGCTTGTTTTCCCATTTTCGCGATAAATCATCAAATTAAAGTAGAACTCTCTTGCCTTAGGTAACTCCCCGGTCCACGGAGCTGATGGAGTAGTTTGCATTCCAACTACTCAGCCAATTTCACAGGCGCTCTAAAGACGAGGAGAAGTATTTTATCTCAGCCCCAGCGAGCGTATTTCTGTGTTGTCGAATTGATCGAAAGGCTGCACTTTCTGTAAACTTTCTGCCACTTTAAGTAATCGGGCGAAAATGATTAAAAATGAAACGCTGACTATTCTTTGTGTGCACTCCTCGATCGGGTTACCTCCGGTAACTGTTTGTTTTAGGACTATAAAATATCTAAATCTCTTCCAAATTCGATTATTCCACAAGAGACAGCGCTTTCTTGAAATATAACAACAAGTGCACGGCAGCGTTAAAAGTTGATGTCTTTTATCTCAGCAATTTAAGCTTGTCATTTTCGATCACGATGACGTACTGCTGGGGGCAAACGGGATAATTTGTTTGCGAATTGGGCCAATGTTGTACTTGTAGTTAACAATATATATCTAAGCTATCGAGTCTAATGTTGACGTTCTATGTGGCAGGCTTTTGATAACGTAGGGCGTGTTGACAGTGAACGTCTTATACCAGGGTGGGCAGGATTGAAAAGGAAAGGGGGGGGGGGTAGTCGATTTCTGTAAAGGTTCCGCATTTCCCCGACCTACTGTATACTCGATTAACTGATATGTTAGGCAGACAAATTCCCTGCTTAACTCGTAGAAAAAAACACTATTAAAGGTGTGTTGATTACCTGTCATTATGACAGGTTTATCTTTTGCTCTTCTCAGCGGAGATTCAAAGACATTGGCGTTGAAGCGCTTTTTTCCAGAGAACTTAATCACAGTGGAAGGAAACTTTGGAAATCCTGAGAGAGAGTAATTGTAGTGTCGACCCCAGACAAATCAAGCTGGCGAGATAGAAGACGGAGGTTAGGAAGAAACATGAAGTCAAGTTTCTTAACGCAGGGCAGATGTATACGCACAGCTCGGGGAAATAATGAATGGCTCCAATTTTCTCATAGTTTGTCGTGTTTCTGAATTGTAAACACGGAAGGAATAATATACATCTTTTATAGTTTTGTAAATCTCTGGAATTCGCCCAACTGGCATGGAATAATTGGAACAGTTGAGCAATAGATCAACTCCTTTCCTTTATTTTGGAGTTTCAATTCCCAGAAAAAGGTCTACGGACTTTTTTAAAGACACCACTTCTTTTCTTACGTGTTCTTCAGGCCTGGTTTAGAACAATCCTCCATTTATAGATCTTCGACAAGACCCAACCTTCACATACTATTAGTTTGAAGAGCTATGGCCTTAACTCGTGTAAATATAAATGTTATGGTGCTTGTTGAAACGCTAGGAGGGGGGACACAACAGAAGATTAGCCGTGGCCCCATCAAACAGTAAATCCCTGATGCTGTTCGAGGTTGTTTGGTATTTCTCCCCATAAAGCTTTGTATTATACCCAGTGTTTGGTAAATTACGACATGCCACAAGCAATGAGATTATCCAGAACGTTGTGTAAGTCCTGGGGAAGACGCTCTATGAATCAGGGTCCTGGCGTTTGCTGTTCCTTGACTGGTATAATATACCTAACTCCTGATCTCTCTGTCTCCACACACGCACAAGCACACAGCTTACAAAAGAAAGTTGGCGCACGCGTGAAAGCAACCACGCATGAATTCCCAATGAGAATTAATAAGTAAAAGCTCACATGCACACACGTTCGCGCACTTTCGCACAAAAAACTTTGGAGCTTGAAGAATATGGTAAAAAGCATCTTACCTGTGGAGGAGACCCAATATCCAACATTGAACGCGGTTGCACGTAGACTACAAAAACCAAAATTGACTCCACCAGCCTCCAACGCTGGACGAAAACCAACTCAGCGGGATTATTTAAAACTCATTCCTTCCATTCTTTCCACTAAACGGGAGCAGTTTACCTCCTATTAGCTTTTTAGCCCGTCTATTTACGGCTATTTACGGGCGCTCCCGTCGCGTGCAATCTCGCGGCGTGCGAGGACAAGATGCGACAGCGGTGCCCGGATATGGAGAGCACACTACTGACGGTTCCAATTCACAGGCCGCGGTCACGTCACTGGTAATTACATGGAAATAATACTGAGCGTGAACTCAGAGATCTCCCATCACCGCAGCCGGTCAAGCTCCCTCACATGCTCAACTCTACTAATCAGGAGGCAATTTTGTTTTGGGTTTTTTTTTTATCTCCAGGCGAAATAAACTTTTAAGATGTGCTGTCTGGGTGCCGTGGTTTTAATGGCAGGGTGTTTGTTGATCATGATGTAGTTAATCATTCTGGTAAAGCACACACAGAGATAGCGGTTGCCAAATTGCTTATTTAGTGGCTGATTTTACTTATTAAAGAACCTGTCGTGATCTATTTGGCACACTGGCGACTGATGGACATGCTCCACCGTGCCCTCTAACGCCCAGATGTAACAAGCCTTTTGATGGAAAAATATCCGGATACGAGGCAGCAGCTTTTTGTTACCCGCGGCGAGTAAGTGTATATGCAACGCATAAGAAAGCAGTTCTCATTTTTTTACAACATGATATTTTTAACAACTTAAAATGATAAGCGATTGCAGTATCTTCACAACATTGTGTATGTTAATCAACACCACATTTAAGAGTAATGATTCTTTTGTGAATTAATAAAGATTTTCCTTTTAGCCAAAAAAGGGTCACCAACAAATACGCATTAAATTGATAATCGTGATATGGTCAAAAAGATGAGGTGGCTCAAATTGCTATCTTCAACTATGAACATAAAATCATCTCAATATTTATTATTATTATAATAATAATTATTATTATTATTATTATTATTATTATTATTATTATTATTATCAAAAGAAGGAGAGGTTTCTAAAAAAAATGATCGCAGTCAGAGTACCTCCTCTCCCTCTTTCCCTCAACATGGGAACTGATATCGCTGTATACACTACAGAAAAATGCCAAATATGAAATCAAACCCAGTGAGCCGTATGACTGCTGACACGCCAGTTACCTGAGTAGAGACAGATCTGATACAGATATCAATTAAAATACCGCTGCAGTGTTGCCAAGGACGTTTACCTTTTATTGAATTATGTTGGCATTCTTAGACGCAGTTCGCGGAGCCAGATGATGAGCTGGAAAGTTCTTTTTCATCCAGAATATGGTTGTCAGAAGTAAAAAATTAATAAATAAATAATAAAAAAAAATAGTCACCAGTTTCATTTCCATGAAATAAAATGAAATCAAACTGATCAGAATGTGAACTGAAATTTTACACTTTGTGTCAAATTTACGACCCCAATTTTGTCTGCTCATGCCTCTCGATCCTTCCCCCCCCCCAAGCCACCAACCCCCCTCTTATGTCCTCCAGAATTTACTGGTGTATTTTTTATTTTTTAATTAAAAAGGTTGCCTGCAACCTTTAAAAAGTGAGCCCGGGAGTTATGGAATTAGGTTATAGGGTTTGAGTAGAGGTCAACTTTTTTTTCTTTTTTTTTTTTCTTAAATTAAATTAGCTAGAGTTGTGGCTAGTCACTCAGCCCTGGATGACCTTTACATTGACCTCCTGTCAGAGCGCGTGGAGGTCAGAGCATGGAGGTCAGAGAGGTGTACAGAGGGGAGAAGACCGCCGGCTATTATTAGCCCCACTCGACCTCGACACAACAGGCTTGAATGATAAGTGCTTCTAGACAGAGAGTTCAGTTTCGGGGCCAGTGGATAAATATATAGATATTGCAAATGTACTGAGCGACAGAACAATATTATGAACAATCCAATCAATAACGAAGTTTTTGTGAATTAAAGAACCAAGGATAATGCACATAATATAGCATTGTTATTAAAAAAAACTTCTTGGTTTCTTTAATAAGAAAAGCGCACGAGAGAAATACTTAGTTTTTTACTGTGTCGATTAGAAAAATATGTTAATGATAGTGGAAGCAAATGTAACAGCATGCTGAATTTCAATTTAAAATTGTAAGGATTATTAATAATCTATTTTTATTTCCTGACAAAGGGGGATTCCGAGCCTCGTTCTAGATCGGCTGTAAATGACGTAAGCGACTGGAATACCGTCGCCATGTTTTAGAATACAACGACGACAGTGTGTGAACTTGAGCTGAAAAACGTCGATTTTATCACTGGTATTACGTAGTTGCAATACGATGGAAGTTGCATAATGGTGAGACGCTTTCCTCTTAACGTTTCAGTCGCTTTAAATATTGTGGTTATAACATGCAAAGCAGGGCAACATACAAAACAGATGGCATTTCATTTTCGATAAATTTTATTTTTAACTTGCTGCCTAGCAGAGTGAAGACATCTCCATTTGGAATCAAAATACACTACAGACAGCGTGTAATATTTGGACAAGTCTGGTGGAAGAAAGTCTGATTTTGTCCCAGCACCCTCTGTGCGACAGTGGATAGCGTTAAAATGGAATGAAATGTTACAAAGTTGTTCAGTGATAGAATTTTTATATATATATTTTTTAGCAGTAATTTACGTGACTGGTGTCAGAAAGCAAAAGACAAAAGTCATAACAAAAGACAAGATGTAAAATTATTTTCTGACCCATGTATTTTTGATGATGTTAATTTTAGATTTTCTAGCTCAGAATGAAGCTTTAATAAAGGAGGTACAGGATTCATGGGTTTGTGTGTCATTAAGAGGGATTATGCATATTTTGTTTTACATTTTCATATTTGCATAGATTGCTGTTGGATTAGTCATTTAATGTTCATGAACAGAGAGACTCGGAAGGGGAGGGAGGGGAGTTGTCATATATATATATATATTTGTATACTCATGCAATTATCAATAGCCTGCGATGGCGCTAACACTCGTAAATTGGCCAAATGCTAAAACTGAGCTTAGGGTCTATTCCCACAACTTTAGTTCGATCTATCACCGCGGGGAGTCTCACCAGACTACCGTCAGATAATCCCCCTTAAGTGTCCGTCCCCGCCCACTACAAGCCGTAAGGGGCAATTAACTTTCGTGTCCGCCCGGCTGACAGCTATTCAGCGCGAACCCCCAGGGAGTTAGGTCGATCCAAAATAGGTCGATCTAATCTATGGAAATGGGGTGTTAGATTGCCTAAACAATATAGGGTTGATTTGAATTGACTTTTTTTTTTTTTGTAATGGTAAAGTAGTGATTTGGCTTAGTGAAAAAAAATCACTAGTTCTACCCCAGAACAGCCCGGTGCATTATTTCACCTCTCTGTTAATTTTATAGATGGTTTAGAAATGAGCTACATGTGTAAATAAACTTGAAAGAGTAGATTTTGGTGGTGATCTGTTAGTAAATTAGTCCATAATAGCTTCCTTAGAGGAAGTCTACACTGTCTTAGTCCTTTTTTATGTGAAAATAATGTAAACTGTTTACTAGTATTCTATTTCATTTCTTGCTTTTTTTTCCCCAGAGATTTGGACTGAAGCAGTTGAAAAGATATTCCACATGTTGAGTTAGATGCAAGCAGATGATTGGTTCTTTGGGGTTCACCTGGACCAATGAGGAGGCTGCTTACATTTCGGAATGGTCTAGCCTTCCACACAAGTCAAGTGCCATATTACATTCGTAACCTTCCAATTTACATTCGCACAATGTACACGACAAAGCTTCAGTTCAGCATTCTTTTCGTAAAACACATCTCGATGCTGGTTCTTTTAATTGGCCTCAGTCTGGGTTTGTACACCAGATGGCAGCACACAGAGGACATCACCATCTTAATGCTGGCCATAGTGGGGCTGTTTGTGATGACTATCTCCCTGGCTTTGACCTACTATTTCTCCATGGAGACGTTGGGGTCCGTCATCATGCACCTATGGCTGGGCAGCCTGGTCGGGATGATAGCCTTCACAGAGAACAAGATGTTCCAACACGAAACCCTGGAGGAAGTGATGAACATACTCCTCATCACCAGCCTTGGATTGCGCTGTTTTTGGGCCGTGGGAGAAAGGTGTGTGCAGGCGGTGTCGTACTCACGCACGCTGGCGACCAAGATGGAGCTGACTGAGATGATGGGAATGATCATTGCTAGTATTTTGACAGACAAAGACTTTTTATCTCTTGCCCTGTTAACCAGTGCTCTGATTGTGACGCTCATTGGAATACGACTCAAGTCCATGTTATCTGTGTTGTTATTGATTAACCTTGCTGTCATATCAACGTTTTTCTTCTTCCCAGTTTTGAAGATAACTGTGAATATTTACGCCTTAAGTTTGTTTGTTGGACGCATGTGTTTCGAGCCTCTCATAGATCTCTACTTTTCCAACCTCACCACATTGGAGAGGTGGCAGGCATTCTTGGACTTGTCGAGTTTTTACAGAAAAGTGACGCTCATTGTTATAATGCTGGTAGAACTCACATTTGTGTCTTTGATGGCTTGGTACATGCCCAACCACAAGGAATGGTTTATAGTGGTACCAATATTTGGTGCCACGGCCCTGCTCTGGCTCAGCTTCCACCTAGTCTTTCTCATCACTTGTTGGCAGCTCATGAACAAAATCACAGATTGTAACACCACCTATGGAGCAGTCAGTGACGAAAGCAAGAATCTCGGCCAAATCATGGCTTCCAAGGGTGTCCGCCATTTTGCACTGATTTCTCAGCGTTTGGTTATGTTCACGGTCTTGAGCAGCGTCATCGTAGCTGCTGTAGGGTTTGAGACTAGAAAAGGACTGACGATCAGTTTATTCCTGACTATTCTGCCTTTGGAGTGCATGGTGCTCAGCTTGCTGCTTGAGCTAGGGTCTGTCTTGGGAGGGACGTGTGTGGGATATGCACTGGTGGCGCCATCTACATACCACAGGTAATCTGAAAAAGTGGTGAGAGAGAGAGAGAAGAAAAAAGAGAGAGAGAGAGAGAGAGAGAGAGAGAGAGAGATTGTTGTGGCTGAGCATATTCATGCTTGTGATTATTTGGGATGCATACTGTTACTAGTATCCCAATCTGTATAGAAATGTCTGTATACCAGTTTATAATTATCCCACAGGCTTTTTCATTTACATGCATGATTTTACAGAATTCTAGTTATATGTTGAAAGTCTTGTCATTGTAAGGGGGAAGCTGTTATATCATTGTAGTAACATTTTTTTCACTTTCCTGACTTTAAATGCCATATCCCAAAGAGTTGATGAATCCCCAACCACCCCCACCACCCAAAAAATAATAACAACAAAGAAAGAAAATTTAAGAAAATAAAGAAAATCTGTGGTATATTTGCCTTTTTAGGCAATGCATACCATAATATTTATCTTCCATAAAATATCTGTTTTACAATAATATGACTTATTATCTCCACCAATAGGAAGGATGCCAAGGCAACGGTCCTACCCACCAACGCCCTACAGGAGCTGGGGTCAAGGTCAACACAGATCCTGAACCAGATCCAGCATTTCTTTGCCTACCATATGGTGGATGTGTACGGCTGTGACTACTCTTCCAGTGGTATCGCCAGTGAGGCGCTGCAGTCGAAATTAAAGGCATTTTTTGACCGTCGTATGTCGGATGGGCCAAGATACGACACGTACATTGTGTATTATAGCGGTCATGTACAAGAGAATGGGGATTGGGCTCTTGCAGGTATTTGAAGTATATGTGTTCATAGTTAAAGGTACTTAGTGTAAGCTTTTCCCTTGAAAAACACATATTACTTTAGAATTTTTCCTGGTGGGAACAGTATTTTCTCTGACCAACCATCCTTTGATGATGCTTTCTGCCCACATGCCATATTTCTGTAAGATTCCAGTAAAATTAAGAAGTCCTCACCCATGCTTAATAGCTTAATGTCTACTCCACTTCACAGCCTCACCCTCAACTTCAGAGAAGTTAATAACAAATTATTGAGCTTGGATCGTGACGAGTTTTCAAAATTCTCTCCACAGGAGATGGCACACTGAAATACGAAGACCTTCTCGAGTGGTGGAGAGAGAAAAATGCTGACTCTGATTCCCGTCTCATCCTCGTCTTGGACACGGAACATTCCTACAAGTGGGCCAAACCAGTTCACAAAACCAGGGACGCTTTTATAGCTCTTCAGGCAACGAAGATTGGAAAATACACAGACCCTGAAGAGGGCGCCACAATCAAATTGGGTGACTTCACCAAGGAGTGGGTGGAGTATAACAACGTCAGTCTAAGCGGGTACAGCGATATCAACTGGAAGGATTCAAGTCGCGTCATTAAGGCTGTCTATTCCACTTCTCGGTGCTGGACTGACTTTACCTTCCATCTGCCGACCGAGGACGAGATCGCGCAGCACTGGCAGAGCAACTTCCCCAAGTTTACGCGTCCTCTGATCAAAGCTACTCACTTCTGCCCCAGTGTCAGCAACCTATGCTTTTGCTGTGACTGTGTTGTGAGGTGTATGAGGAGAAAAAAGATGGCTTGGTTTCCGCCATCTGAGTTGGATACTGGGCATGGGTTTAAATTGGTCAGGTCTTAGCATGCCTTGTCTTACAGAGGTTCTTTCTGTCACATCTGACACACTGTCACATCTAACACACTGTAATGCTGTTACAAATGACACAAGACACAAGAAATCACATCTGACACTCTGTCTTAGTTGACACACTTCTATGACAATAGTATTTGGTCTTTTGGGCCAGAACCTCATCTCAGTTGAATCATACATTGAGTAGATACATCTAACTGCAAACGAAAAAAGTGATGTTAGTTTACAAGTTTTACTAACCTAGCTTAGTCCCAGCAATTTGCTTGTACAAACAATTGCCTAAAGTATTATAATTTTAGATTTTAGAAAACAAAATGTGCCAAAAAGGTTAAAAAAAGCTCTGTGACAGTTGATTGTCATTGCTAAAATGAACTATTGTTGTGGTCCTGTTTTGTGATTTTTAAATCACCAAGTTGCATTTATGAGACTGGGGTTTATAATGTTACTTATGGATAAAGGTATTGTGGAGATACATACAGTTTTTAAGACACTAGCAACGTGGCTAAAAAGTGATGTCTTTATCTGCAGTAAAGCTTATTGCCAGAGAAGCAAAATGATATTAATCTATGACAAATTTTGTATTTTTAACTGTTTTATTATGCAGTTTGTATTGGAGTTGAAAGGAACAAAACAAACAAAAGCCTATGAGCTCAAATGAAAAATAGCTTGTTGTCTAGACATATTGATACGGTTAAGGTTTGGACTTATTTATGAAGGAGAGGAGGAATGGTCCCTCTGACTCAGATCTGCCAGTTCCATGTGGATTAACTGGGTCATCAGGTGGATTAATTGGGTCACCAGGTGGAGTTTTAACTGCAAATCGGTCTGATAGTAATACTTGTGTGAACAGGACTTGTAAAGAGAAGCAATGCTGTAGGACAGCAACAACCAGTATTTGGGGTTTTTAAGTTTTTATCAATATCCCCCTCTTGGACTGTGTCATAAGTCTAATTATCTTCCGTTTACTGTCATGTAAGTTGGAGCTGTGGATCAAAACATTCTAGTTTACTATTTAAAGAAATTTGTTGACATTTATGTGATGTGATGAGATGAGGTAACAGCAGGGTCATGAGAAGTACAGACCCAGTGCTGTATTTGTGCATTTATTAAGTGAAATAAATTATACTCAAACTTTATTTTGTATTAAATTTCTTCTTGGAAATTAAACAAACTCGGGGTCTCTAGGAAATAGAAACTTGTGTGGAAGCAGTCTTGGCTTACTAAAATTGATAGTCTTCAAACCTATCGACCTGCTTGGAAGAAGCTGAAGGGAAATCTTATAAGAATCTAATTAGTGTAACTTAATCTTCAAGAAGTTTTTGGTCATAAACATTTTTGTTAAAAAACACATCGAAGGGACCTCAGTACATCTAATATATATATGCTTCTGTGTGCTGATATGGCTCCTGAACAGTCTTAAACACAGTTCAAAATTAAACAGAAAATGTGTTGAAAGTGAATTTTTTTATTTCTTTCACCAAAGAAAATATTTAACCAAAGCAAAGGTCCATAACAAACAGTGCCTACATGCAAAGTTCGTCCTTTGCTTCAAGCAATACGTAAGATGGAAACTTGAGATTAGCTGTAAGGCACGTTATAACTACATGTTACAACTCCCTCAGCTGACTGTATTGAAAAAGAGAAATATTGCTCTTACATTATAACAATTAAGATGACGGATGCATTCTGTCTTCGGGCTACTCCTTGGATTCACAGCTAAGACAAGTCACCGGGATGCAAAGTATTTCTTGAGAAGATAAATCTCTCTCACACTGTTAGCCCAGACAATACAGAGCGATGTTGCTTCACCACAGAAATCTAAAATTTTGTTAAAAAATTCCGATTGTCGCATTTAGGATGTAAGATGGACTTAAATATAAAACTTTTCATACAAAAGCTGCAAAATACGATCAGCACCTGGCATATCTCACTTATATTAAAATTACTGATTATTTATAATAATATTTCTACATTTTGTAAGTTAAACATCTATTGGTCAAAAGTTGTTAAAAGCAAGCATGGTTCTCAGAGAGTAGGGAGGTCCAAGTTGCTACAAATGATATATCTTGAAAAAAATAATAATAAGTATGGAGTTTAAAAGTTACTAGTAACTACAGTACCAAGCAAAAACTTCCATTACTACAATTATTATAACTGCTAATACTACTACTAATAATAATAATGCTTACTGTAATTATACATGAATGCAAAATTCAACATGTATTCTACTGAGATTTAAAACCTGAATGCTGATTTATCAGAACAGTAAAATACTATGTTCTCTCTCTTGCTTTTTTCCCCTCACATTTAAAAAAAGTGCATGAATTTCCAATGAGGAGAATAGTACATTGAAGTATTAGGCTCCAGTCACATGGAAAATCTATTTTCTAAAAATCTATTTTCTGTACATCTTATAATCACGGTCTGTGCCCTGGATACCCCGCGGCGTAATTACTGGCAGCACAGAGAATTCATTAGAGCTTAGGAAGTAACTGGCTCGTGCTGCCCGTAATTACGCTGTGGGGTATTCAAGGCACAGACCATGACCACAAGATACCACAAATAGATTTTTAGATTTTTAGAAAATAAATTTTCCATGTGAACGGAGCCTTAGATTCTAAAAGAATAAATTTGAAAAAAGGAGGAATTGCAAGCTTACCCAATAATCTAATAACATTTTTTTGAATTTTTTTGGTATTGGAACCAGAGTTAAAATCTGTATATGATAGACATAAATAAAACATCATCTAAAGGAGATCAAGTGTTCCTCAAAATCCGTTTCATGCACCCAACAAAGCAGTAAAACATCTGGTGTCAGTGCCAAATACCAGCATCTGTTACAAAGGGGTTTAACTCCCAACTTAGAAGTACATTCAGTAGGTAAGCAAGTCCTGACATTCTCTCTTGCTATGTCATGACAAAAAAGACATCAAAAAGAAAGAAAATCATACTTTGAGTGAATGCACATCTTGTTGTTGTTTTTTTGTAAATCTGAAATGTGTCCGTAAAAATATGACCTAAATGCTAAGCTACTGAATGTCCCCTGATTTTAGTCCACATTATAAATTGGGTTTGCTATTCAGTTACCTCATTTAGTACCAGTAGCTACACACACAAAGCCTTAACACCCTGAGAGTCAGAATTTACTGAAAACCAACCTCTTTCATCATTGTATGAGGAAAGTTTCCAACAGTTTCTTAAATTCAGGGTAAAGCTCTGTAAATCAAGTCGCAGCAAATGTAATCTGTCGATCTCATCCTGCACATTGCTTCAACCAAATGTCTCAATGAATCCTTGGTATCATAACTCATTACCTTAATTAGGCATTTAACACAGGGGTAACGACCGTGTAATGGAGTCTTAATGGGAGATGTGGTGTATATCTGAGTAGTTCACATCAATATGGTCTTTATCCGTATCAAAAACTCCCAGGCCTGAAGGAAATGACTATGTTCCACATGAAACAGGGAAAAAGCTATTACTTATCTGATATTATAACTTAAATTCGATTATTTTGCTCAGTTTAACAATAACATGATACTAACAAAGAAAATAAAACCAATTTTTTTCTTAACTGTTGAATAAATATAATACCTATTGAATATTTAAGAGCATCCTATAATGACTCAATTGCATAATTGTTACAGAGGAAAACAAAAAAGTTCCAAAATTACTCTGGTCATACTGGCCTATTTTGAACAAGATGGCCCAGAAAATTGCCAAAAAATACTTATAAAATTCTCAGATTAGTCCAATGCCACTAGTATGTTGTAGGATGACCACCAAACTGTTCCTACAAAAACCCTGAGAGCCAGAGTTGAAAATGACCAATGTATATATATTTAAATATCGGAACTGTCCTATATTTTATAAAATTTAAATACTTCTTTGTGGCATTTGTGGTGATTTTATTGCATAGTACAGAAATGAAGAGTAGCCTGTTTTTTAATTTTGCTGCCACCACTCAATAGGAAAGTTCTAATTTGAAGAAATTACGACTTTAAAAAAAAAAAATGCAGTATCAGATTCTATCAAATTCACAATTTCCCCCATTGAAAAGATGAAGCAATTACTGTTACAATAGTTAATACTGGGTCTGTCAAGTATTGATGTGGGTCAATGAAAAAAGTGGCCATACTTGGTTTCAGCCTAGGGTTTATATATAGTAAAGTCACACTTATCTCAACAATACTGATAAATAATACAGCCCGTATTAACATTCTTCCAGTAGCACCTGGAAAGTTGATTTAATAATTCTCAAAACAAAGTCAGAGACTTCGTTAACACAAGTCTTCTTCCTCTTCCTCCTCAGATTCCTCAGCTAATGGCATCTCGTTAAAAGTCTCTCGTATACAGTTGTAATCCTCCAAAGTGTTGTCACTAAATGATATCCCAAAGTTCTTGCTCTGAATCTTGATTTCATGGAAATCCTGGGGTATGTACATCATGTCAGGAGTGACGTCACCCACCAGGTAAGACTCCGTGGAGCTACGATGAATCTTACGAAATGCCATACAGTGCAGGTGTTCCTGTTTTACGTACTTCCATCTCTTGTACCCCAGTGACTCGATTGCTTTCTTCCAGCTCTTCATCATAGGAGCGTTCCTATTTTGATGACCGCTGTCCGGTGTGATCACCAACAGGAGACCATTGATCATCAACAGCTGCTGGGCCTTCTGGCAGCACAGCCATCTTTGATACGCTGAGGGGAAATATTCCAAGAGAAGAGAGAAGACAACAACGTGGAAGCACTCCGCAGGGAGCCTCTCTATGGGATCTTTGACAGACTGGAGATAGGAGTCCATGGTGTCCACAGCGAGTTGGAGAGGCTCTGACAGTTCTAGGTGAAGGAAATCACAGTGATACACAGACTGGAAGTAGAATCATCTTTACGGTAATTACTATTGAAATATGAGCAACATGACTTTAAAATTTAAAAAAAAAAGAAAGCTTTAAAATTGACACAAAAGTTTTTAAAAGAGAGTTTGCTTCACGTCAAACATTGCTGTCTGAAAATGATAAATGCTACAAAAAATTGGAAATTTTCAATAATTCATCTCCCTAATGTCTGAATACTTATTAAGTACTACAGTCTTCATCACACTTCATTTTTATGACAATGGTAAATATTTATAAAAATCCAGATGTGATATTACATTAATGTTTTCCTCTTTCTTTCCAGGATGCATAAATTACACCTAGCTTTATTTTATATTCAAAAGTTTAACCCTTCTAAAAATAAATTACACTAATTTCTTACTGCAGCAGTGAATTGGAAACAACCGACTTAATTTTATCACAATTTCCTAAATCATTTTCTGTTTATAATTTCTAAATTTTGATTAGAAAATTACGAACAGTGATTCATTTCAAATCGATTAATATTCATTCATTCATTTATTTATTCATTCATCTATTCACTTATTGAGATTCCTGAAGATGAGAAATCTTGACATTATTAATTTTTGGAATAAAAGATGTTTGTAATTAGTAAGCAGGTGCCAGGTTTCCTCACCTCTACGGCAGGACTGATATCTATACCCAGTGCCAGGAATTCCTCAAACTCCCTGAAAGGATTAAAACAGCTGCCAACATCTAGCAGGCGAATCCTTCCCCGGAATGGCAGAGTTCTGGGGAAAAAATAAAAAATGAAAGTTTTAAATTTTTTTTACACAAATAAGGCATGTTTGAATTAGTAAGTTATTGGAGTGTTAAATCTTATATATATATATATGATGAAACATCTTTATCTCCCACCAAACAATACATCTTTATGACAATTTCAGCACTGTAATCAAGGCCACCCTGACCCCAAGGGAGAGACTTTTGCTCCACAAAAGTCATTAATCCAACAATAGTCAGAAAAACCTAATTACTGCATCAACACATCCCAAAAAGTCAGAAAATCCTCAGATATTCTGATAAGCAGAAAAGACTCCACTTTGCAACTCACACAGAGGTGTAATTTCCTTTGGACAGCTGGTGTTGTTTGGACCTCCACGCCTCCTGGTCAGAGGGTACAAAAAAACCATCACTGTCCATCCCTGACGAACTGGACAGACCCCCCAGGGACTGGCTGCCCACAGATGGCAGAGACTGGACCTCACTACTGGGTGACACACTGTAGTTGTTGTTGTCATAGAGATCTGCGGGGCCTCGAAAGGGGGGTTCTGGTTGTTCCTTAGTAGGACTGTTCAATGGGAGGCTTTGAGTGGGAGGCTCCGAGTGTTCCTTGGCAGGGCTGTTCAAGTGGGGGATACATATGGGGGGCTCTGGCTGATCTCTGGTGGAAATATCAGGCTGAGGCTCACAACTGGGGGGTTCTGAATGTTGTTTTGTACTTGAATCAGCCATATGAGCTGTGTCTGTTAATCTCATGGCACTTGGGAATTGTTCAGCCTCTGTAGGTGTTTCTTCAGCTGGCAGAACTGGGCTTTTCTCAGTGGATGTTGGCTCAGGGGGCAGTTGCCATGGTTGTAGAATGTGAGTAGCTTGTAATATATCCGTAGGAAATGAGTCTGGTAGTTTCCTTCTCCTAGCTGGAGGAGACTGAGCAGTTGTCTCAGCCTCTGTATTGCCACTTCTCTGTTGTAACTTCTCTGAGTCCAGCTTCATCATGTCACTGGTTTTAGAAGTCATTGTTTCCACTTTGGTGTTACACTGCCTGCATTGCACTGGGTAAACTTTCTTGTCAGTGTCTGAGAATTCTTGTACAGTCTTCGTATTGAGATCAGTGTGGGAGAGATCAAGTTGATCTATATTGTCCTTTGCTCTTTGGCAGGAGACACAATAGGATGACTCCTCCAGAAGATAAGTGTCAGTTGTTTGAGCAGATTCTTGACCAAATAACTGTAAGTTTGATAATGCTGTTGATAACTCCACATCGCTGGCAGTCTCGGGGTGTTTGACAAACAATGTGTGTGTCACCTGACCATCAGTGACAATCACGTTAGACGTTGATACCTCACAGTCATCACTCGTCTGACTACTCATGGAGTCGCGGTGAGAGAACTGCCTATTGAACAACCTCTGTCTCTCTTCCTTATCCAGTGCTCTCTTCAGCCCCCCTTCCAAGAAGTATTCCAAGCAGGTGCGTCTACACCAATGGATTCGCGTCTCAGGATTTTTGCTCCAGTGGTCAACAGCCAGATGGTGCATCGCCTCAGCATATTCTGTGAGGAGATCTTGGTTAGAGCAGTGCTCGTTCCACACTTTATCAAAGTCACCATTACCTGAAGATCAAATATACAAAAATGTTACATGTATGGAGCGAGATATACCACTTTTTTTAGGTGGGATAGAGCCTCTATAAACAATCTAGTGATGTAGTCGGCTCATACCCTGCATCAACTACAGTATATGCATTTCAATTTTGAAAAACGTAATGAATAAATAAATTTTACTAAAAATAAATATTTAACTTATCTTCATAGCTTTTTAAATGACGGTAGTCTTGTCTGATATTGAAATATTTGTTTAGCGATTCATCTAGAACAATCATCAACCGAACAGAGTTACAATCTAGGCTTGGGAGGATCACATTGAATTTCCATCAAAAACTTGATAACGACAAAATAAAATCATAAGACAAAGTGTGATGACTCACTTTCCTGCAGCTCTCTCCTAAGTTTTGCATGCACACCTTTAACAACAGACGCTAGTTTCAGATGCTCTTCTTTATCACTGACGCTGGAACCTCGAGACATCTTCCCCGGTGCCTGAGCGTGTTGTCAATGTCATCACTCTGCCATTTCACCATTCCGGAAGTAACACAATCGGACCTTCCTTCCAAGGAGAACGTCGCAGTTAGATTGCGTCAGGATAGCTCAGCTAACACAATGAGGTGGGCTGCATACAGCGGTTATTCAGTGCAGCCAGAGTCGTTGGAGTTGGCCAGTACAGTCAGCTGCCAACGGAGCTCATTCTAAAATTTTTGTGCTTTCAAATCCAACAATAAACAACTTAAACCATTTATAACAGCTCGATATTAGCATTTGGATTTTAATTAGTAATAGATGTCAACTAGGGTGCAGCGTACTCGTTGGGGTTGGGTTGGGTGGGGTGGGGTGGGGTGTGTGGGGGTGCTGGGAGTGTTGGGGCATCGGGGGTGTAATCTCGGATTGTCTTATAATTAAACCTATAATCACGTTTTGGGGTAACAAAGCACCCTCTATTGTGGTTACCTTCTTATTGTAAACTTCTAAAGGGGTTACTTTTCTATAAGCAGGCGAAATACTAGGTTAATTGATTATAAACAACAACTCCTTTTTATCACAATGCGATGACGCAATTTTACAATAAAAAAAAAAAAAAAATTAGAAAAAAAAAAAAAAAAAAAAAAAAAAAAAAAAAAAAAAAACTGCTTAGATTGTTTCGGATATGATCGCCCGACCTCGGCATGACTGATCTACCAGGCGCGGGACCAATACGTGGCCCATAATAAATATACCTTCAAAATATCGCACTTACAACACCTCAAATTCTTCCTTCCAATGAAATTCACGTTTTTTTAGTTCTTGAAACGTAAAGTTTTATTTTAAACTTTTTTTATTAACCTACCAAAGTAAAATACAAACAACTCAATTTAAAGTACGAGTTTTGCTTAAATGATCTTTTTATTATCTAATCATCCAAAAATAATAAATATTCCTAAGAATTATGTAAAAAATTTTTTTCTCATCAAAACTTGGCTTATTCTTCAGCGTTTCTGTTAAGAGAGGGACAACAACAGCAGCAACAACAACAACAACAACAACAACAACAACAACAACAACAACAACAACAACAATAATAATAATAATAATAATAATAATAATAATAATAATAATATTGATAAATCAACCATGATTAGTAGTTCCGATTATAATAAAGCCTAGTTTACTTTATTCTCGACCCCTACGCCCTTATCATTTTTCTTTCTGCAAAGTAAGCAACTAGATGGCCAATTATAGCTGGTTTTTATATTCTAAAATGACTGTTTAAACCATGTCAGGATAATCAAGTTTGTGGTAAGGGCACTCCCTTTTGGTTGTCTAGACGGCAAACGCTTACTTCCGGTACAAATAGTTCGTCTGCTTAACACATGTTCATTCCCGTTGCAGAGTCGCTATCTCTTGTTTATAATCATCCACGCAAACATTTAATTTTGATTAAATAAAGGCCCGAATGTTTGCAGCTAACGCCGAAACCTAGCAATGGTCTCTTAAATTACAACGAGAGTGTGGTGCTAAATATATCCGATTCTTTTATTCACGCAGGCCATTGCTCCGTTATATATACGCACGTACGTTACAAGGGTTAGGTTTGTTTATTCTTTGTGAGGCTAAAAATAAATACTCCCGGCCCAGAGAAAGCACGGTCTCTGTTGTAGTTTTTGTTTGCATCTCTTTCAATCCAGCACTGGCCCCTTTCTTTGTGCGATCTCAAGCTTCTATCTTGCTCAAACAAATATGCCCATACGGCTTTGTTTGTTATTTTTGTTTACACAGCAGGTGCTCGTGACGTCACATATTGCGAGCTGTATCACTTCACAAAATAACAAAGTCTGCCGCCGCTGTAATAATTAGGTCAATTGTACGGCGGCTAACATCCATTCGACATTATATGGCTTGCCTGTTATGCTGCCATCAACCATTAAATATTATTTTGTAAACGGTGTCATGCAGGTACCCGCTTTCATAGAAGACAGCAAGTCAACGATGAATGACCAGATGGGCGGAGTGATATATTTATATTTACGACAGTGATGAGGCTATTAAGTGTTGTCTGACGGCCTGAAAAATTTTCGGCTCTACTGACAACGTGCACGAAGGACTTCGGACAAGTTTGAGGTGAGTCAACCAACTTAACTGACAATTTTGGGTCATTTCCACTACTTTGACACTTAATTCATCATGATTATCGATAAATTTGGGCCCAGTGCTCGCCAGGAAGTTGTTGTTTAGAGCGGCCAACGCTTCGGTAAACAATTTGCATAGCCAATGAGCTGGTCAGAGAGGAAGAGGTAGCGTGACCCAGTTTTCATTCACAACTTGCCTTCTTACGTCGGCTAAATAGTAAAACGTGAACCCTCCTCTCCTGTCAATATTTGTGGGGAAAAGAGTTGTCTTAGAAGAGAGTAAAATGAAGGTTTATATGCTGGCGATCGCGTTGTTGTTGTTGATTATTAAACCGCCATGTTACTTTACGTTGAATAAACAACGGGCACAAAAATCGATAAGGACAACAATAAAAGCCGAGTTGCATTGATGGCCTAGAAAGTTAATGTCAGCCGCGATTCGTTTCTTATTTTACATCGCTGGTAACCCCGGCTTGGTTGACAGTGCTGAGTAGAGAATGAGTAATCGCGGTTTTGCTGCGCGTACGCGAACATGTGGGCCGATCTAGTAAAGTAAACAAAGCCGCTGCAGAATAACGTTTTAACTGCTGGAAAGAGTTAGAACATGTTGTGTTTTGGCCGAAAATGTTGTTTGAATCTAGGTGGGCCTTATCAGGCTACTTTAGAGTGAGCGCGTTTGTTTCAGCATGGATTATTTGCCCAGTAAATGGATCAGATGTGCTCTGTGCTGCAGTTTTAATTGTTTATTTGTATTGTGGCTCCATTAGCCAAAGGCAATTTGTGCAAAATCAAGGTAGTTTATCACGCACGCCCTATCAACACCACAGAGCCACAGTGAGACTTGAGTGGTAATACAACACAACAAATTTTGCTGCATTTCTTTTATCTTAGCAATTATCGCCAAGAATATTAAACTTTTGCAGAAAGTATTTGAATAGGCGTCCAGAGAGGCAGCTAAGCAAACTCTAACTCAATTAAAACCTGGGATAGTATTGTTTACAAAAGCGGGATTTGTATTAAGGTTTCCAGCATTTTGATTGGCACATTTGTTTACTGATTTGTTATTTTTGTTTACTAATGCGATCCTAACGGGGTTTGCCATCTGCCAAGTTTGCATAAAAAACCCTGACAACTATCAGAAGGCCAATTTTAAGATATAATTAAACCTAGCTCCCATCTTGTGCATAATTTACCATTGAAATGTGTTTGCCTCCTTTCATAAAGGCAGTCATCTGTTGTTCAATATCCCTAAAGATTTGCTTGGCATTAATTGCTATTTATTTATCATGCCCTAGTTGTTATTTTTGTTGACTGCGCTATCGACTTCACAAAGTCTCATTGTAATGTGGATATACTGCATGCTCAGTGTGGGTAAGGGAGCTTTCTCTGTCATTGGGTTGGGTTTGTTTGCAGAGCAAATGTAGTGTTTATTATTTTCAGCTTTATTAGCAGAGTCCCAGAGTAATATCCTGTATTTTTGTAAAATCCAATATTTAGGAAGCCGAGAGAGAGAGAACCAAGAACGCGGGGAAGGTCGTGCGATCGCCGCTCTGTTCTCCTGGTCAAGAAGGAAGGAAAGAGTAAAGTAGGAAAGCGATGTCCAGAGTAAGTAAATCACCTTCAGGACATTGGGAGATTGCGGACACTAAAGAACCTTCTTGTGATTTCACACCTAACGGTTTTAATCAATTATTTAGCATTCATTTTAAGGCAAATCTTTGATTTATAGAACATTCGAAGAAATTCAAGTTTTATGTGGTCATGTGTGGTTGCTTTAGTTTGTAAACAATTACAAGAAAAAAAACTGAATTAATATCAATCTTTTACAGCTTAATTTATCTATAAAGTTTGAATTTAGCTGATTTCATTAGATGTTATCCAGTTTGGTGAAGTTGTTGAATTAATAAAAGTCTGTTGTTTTTAGAAAGATGACCTGATGAGTGCTCAGTGAACTGAGAATTTTATTGTTTTTGTTATGATAGATGCCAATTTAAGGAGGTTTTAGCAGCTATATTTTATGTGCTGGAATGAATGATGTTGAAAGCCATAGTAAAAAGATAGCATTTTTTTTTTTTGTTGTTGTAGTGACCTCTTAAACTGTGTTGCACTTTTATGATGAGTTTCATTTAATTAGTTTGTTTCTTTAGTTTTGGTGAAACAGTTGTTTAAAACTTGATACATTTTCTCAGTGCTGCTGTGTGTGTGTGTGATTGCAAATCGATGCATATATGTGTGTGCACGTGTGCATTTGTGAAGGTGTAAATGTGAGTATGTGCATGTTGGACCTCTTGGTGCATTACGATTGAAAATTTACATTTTTGAAAAAATTAGTGTATGGTTGTTTCGGTCCTTAGATGTTTAGAGAAAGGATTTAAAATTTAAAAGAGCAAGTTACACTTATTAAAGATTAATTTTTTGAATACTTACAGTATTCATTCTGACTAAAACAGGTAATTTGAAGTGTATGGGAGGTGTTTTAGTAGACTACTAGTAGGAACTTTCTCAAAAAGGATGTACTGTTTAGATAATAACAGAAAAGAAAAATCTTTCGTGTTAATTTGTAGTCTGGAAGTAACACAGTGAAACTTGACCAGCATAATTTATGTTAATATTTTTTTAAAGACATATCTGAACATGCCTATAATGCTGGCTGGTGAAGCATAAAATGCTTATTTTATCTTTTTAGGAGTAAATCACTGTGTGTAGTCTTTTTTAACCACTGATTTCTCAGTTTATATTTAAATATATTCAAGATTTTCAAATATGTAACAGTGATGTCATTTTCACAACCATTAAAACAACTGCAACAAGGAAAAAGTTTATCCTTGATAATTTTTTAAACTTTTTAGATTACAGAAAACTGATACTTAAAGTAAGGAAAGGTCTACAAAGATCTGCACATAAATTATTTTAGAGTGTTTTGCTCATTGACTTTCAATTTATATTTTGCTCTTTTCCAATTATTTAATTACTATAAAAGCATTTGTCTTTTTGAAGACCAAGTAAGCTAAAATTGTTTAGAGATTCTGACTTGATACAAATGAACAAGACGTGGTTGTGATAAGCTTATGAATAAAACAATTTTCATTTAATTACTTCATTGGAATGGATTTAATTTAACTGTCATTCAGCGTGATACACAGCTGACTTGGTTTGTTGAGAATACTTCTCCTCTGCTAATTAATGTGTGTGGTTTTCCTCCCATATTAACATATCTATCAGAAGCACTCAAATCTGACCTGTAATGGATTGTGGTTATTATTATAGTCCACAAATCTTACATGTATATGAAATTCGGCAATTTATTTACTATCTGACTCATCAGGTAATTTACATGGTGATTATACAAGATACACAAGTAGAGGCTCCCCCCATTCAATCTTTCCATAGGATGCTGTAGATAATTGTACACCTAAGTTTCATAAGGCCTTACGGGAATGGGTCCTGACCGTCCCCTTTTCATGGAGTCCTCAAAACATTTTGTGATGGAACAATGAACATGGAATGTCGAGCATATCTGTCTAGTCCTGTATTGAAGTAACTAACAACAAGCTCCTCTCTGTAATTTCAGGTGTTTTGTTATAGTCACAGGCTAGTGTACTTGGGCAAACTTCCCCTTGTTTGTATTTAGGCAGGGGTAATTTGTATGACTGACGGGTTTCAGTGGGTCTTCCCCTTTCTTTATCATGATAATTAGTTCAGCAGGTAATTATTCCCCTTCTTGTAGATCAAAGGGTACACAGTCCTCTTATCTGTCTAATAAACATCCAACTTCCCTTGTGTTGCTACTGCCACCAACAATAGGGCGTAAGGGCTGTCCACAGTTGGTGGAGAGAGTCAGAAGAGACAACAATGCAGCCAGTGTCGACCCAGGTAAGCCCCCGTGTTCCGTCAAGCCATGAGTTGTGTATTTTGGGTGAAAAACAATGTCATCTAGGGCATGTTTTTCACCGAAAGCATCATTGAATGAGTTTGTCAGTTAGACAGGCTTTTCAGGGTCACTCAGTCATCTATTTTTATGAGTTTTTGAGGTTACTGAGAATGTTGTAAACTATGAAGATGTTCACTGCTGTGAAGTGATGCCTGCATGAATTTATTCCACCCTCTTTTAGATCTGTTTTTAATGTGTTTCAACATGGGTTTTTAAAAATTTTTCTTTGTTTCTTAAATATCTTTTGCAACCATCTGTTTCTTATGTTTTATTTGTTAAGTAACAATTTGTATTTAAAGAAAAGAGGTTTAGTGAGTACCACTAATTTAGGGTTCCCTATTTGCTTACTGAAAATGAAATAAAAATAAATCGACACAGGAAAATGGTTTGATTTTAAGAGAAAGTGTTTTTCTTAATAAAAACAACACGTCAGACACTATTTCCAAAGACTATTTTATGCAACCATTGTCAGCAGAACCAGTTATTGTAAACTGTTTGTTTTAGAAGTGTTTGGTTTATAATTTTTTTGCACATTCAATGCATGAAAATTATTTTACAAAACATTTGCCACTTAAGAATTCACTCAATTGTCAAGAAAAACTTGTTAAATTATTTGTTTTCTAACTGTGAAATAAATCTATTTATCCATTAGCAGCAAGAGATACAACATGAATGCAAATTATCATCTGATATTTACTTCTTACTTTCATATTATTTATTTATTTTACCTCAAAATGTTATAGGTACCCTGAAAAAAAGGGGGGGAAGGAAAAGAGATTCCCCTCCTGTCTTTAGCAATAAAGCATAGCCATCTTTGGATCAGTACCCTCAAAGCTTTTTTAAGGCTCTGGAAAAGACAAACAAGTTTTTTTTTCTGGTTTTCCTTGAAGTGCTGTGGATGTAGTCTGAATCCTGGGTTTCCCAGCTGTTCACCTCCATGTAGGTCCGCTGGCGCTGGTGGGGTTTGTTTGTCTGTGTGGAAACTTACTTATTTTCCTGTTTATGTTTTGACTACATCAGAACAAGATGACTCACTTTGCTGTGGCAAACAATTTGGCACTTCTTGCCTTTTTTCACTTTTTTTCACCACTCTGAACCAAATTACATGTTTAAAAGTGAGAGAGAGATTTGTTGAGACAGGGAATAGTACATGTAGTGTGGATATTTGTCAGATAAAGTAAATAGGAGAGTTAAAAAAGAGACTTTGTTAATTTTGTTGATGTAATAATGCTCCATACTGAAATAGCTGTGTACATTAAAGTGCATCTATTAGTGTTTGAGAAATAACACTGTATATACAAGAATTTACAGTCACACCCAGAAAGAAAACACAGGGCAGTGGCAATGAATCCAGAGGCTTTAACCATCCTGACTGGCAAAACGTGTTATGTTTATTGACCAATTTATTTATCGTTCAAGACTGTATTGATTTGTGTGCTGCCAAAGTAAATAGTAACATCATATTGCAAATAAATTTAGCAGCCAGCAACATGACAAAGCTTTTTGCTACGAGAGGATCAGGACTAAGCAGGGTTAGTATATTCCTGTCTGTTTCACGTATTTACTTTGAAAAATAAGATTCAAAAGGTAAGAAGGATGTAAATAGGGTTTTTTAAAGGCCACACATTGAGAAGGTAAAAAAATTGAGAAGATAGAAAAAAAAATCACAGATCTGAGTTGTAAGCTTTAGAGGGATATAAATGATGAGGGGGCGTGGGGAGGGGGGATGACGGAATTCCGATTGAACTTTAAGGATAAGCTGCCTTGGATTACTGACTGAAGTTTATTCAGTGACAGCCATGTAATATAATAATTATTGTCTTCGACACATGGGGTAGTTTTCTGTTATTTATTTTTTTTATGTAATCTCTCCCATAATTAACTAAATGAACCTAAGTTGAAAAACACTGGAAAATATTTATTTATGGGGAAATTGGGGGTGGGGGATAAAAAAACTTAACAAAAGTAGGGGAAATGCCTTCCTGAAAAAAAAAAAAAACAGAATTTGGTTTAATGAATCATATATTATTTTTATATATGTACTTTAAGCAGAAAATTAATAGGGGTTGTTGGAATGTTTCCACTATTTGAAACCAGGTAATTTTGTCTGTTGAAACCAGATCTGTTTGTCATCTAAGCACACATTTCCTGATTTAAGAATGTCCTTTTCCAGTAATCAAGTAGATTAAGCAACTGGTATTTGGTGAAGTAGTTACTTCAGTTGCAAATTGCATTTCTGTGATGATTTTTCACAAGTGGTTTTGGCTTAATTTGGTGTTTTGTTGTCTGAATACTGTGGGGTTAGGATCACTTCACCATGAACAACACCTCTTATTTATCTGTTGTCTCAGGTTCATGCTATTTTATACAGCATTGCACACCTGGTGACGTATATTTTCAGGTCATTGTGGTCCCCAAAGTGTAACTGAATCTCACCAAGTTGACAACCAAGGATTAATTAAGAAAAAAATAGAGAAAGCAAAATGTTACCAAAACTGGTTATTTCCACGTGGGTATTTCACAAGATCAGAACAAAGAAATAGTACTTTTACCACGTGGAAAGAAATTTGTCAATTTCAAGACTCAGTGAAGGGGTGCATTAAGAGAAAGCAATCTTGGCTCTCATCCTGTCCCGGGCCTTGGGGGGGGGGGGGGGATTTGGAAGGAGTGGGAGTTTTGTCAAGTGTCATGTCCTCCAGTAGGTGGGCAGCACAGGGATTAGAATGACCCTCTGTTGTGATCTAATCGTAATCACTTTCTGCTAAGAGGGCACAATCTAAACCATTGCCCGTGGAGAAAACGTGAGAACTTTTCACCTTCAAGGACAAAGTTTCCTAGAGGTTATAGTTAAAAGAGAATTTTCTTATGATTCTCTTGCATGAATATTTTAGTATACAGCGAGCCATTGCCGCAGATGTTAGGTTCCGTTCATCCTTTGTCGCCACTCTTGTATGAGGGAATGGTGGCTTGGTCTGCCATTCTGATCTTTGCACGGCTTTTCTTTTTTTATCCATTCACATTAAACGGTTCACTCTCAGGTCGGGGATAAGAAATGTATACTCTTGTCCAGTAGATTAATTCAAATAACAATGTTTTCTCCAGCACAGCTCTGGGATAAGAAGTAAATAAGGGGAAAAATCAATGGATGTCACTTTATTATGCTGTTGAAATTGTTTTTCTGTCAAGAGAGAGAGTAAATTTCCTGACCTTGCATCCTTTCTGGTTCTATTTTGGCATGATCATGATGAACTGCTTTGTTACTGGGAACCCAAGATAGAAAATGGTTTTATTGATAAATTTTCTTAATAGGAGCTTGGTTTTTCTTATTGGTAAATAATGCCACAACATCCCAGGCCTGGAGTTTTGTATTTCGTATTGATTTATTTGGGTGTTTTTTGACTTCGATAAAATGACGCAGACAAGGCAGGGGATTAGCTCATTTGATGTCCTGGATGATTCCGCGATTCTGTATCAGCTTTAGTTCTGATTGTGGATTAAGGTTGGCAAGATGATACATGCATGGGTCTGTTTTTTTTAAATAAGTTTTTATCAGCCAAGGATCGAGTCTGAAGAGCTTTTGCAGGAGTCCGTTGTTTAATACGTGCATTCTTGTACACCTAGCCAGTAAGAGGTAATTAGAAAATATTTTAGTTACTAGTAGAACAATTTTACTATTGTTTTTTTATTTCATTTCTGGTATATTGTCTTAAAAGTTAAATAGAGGTGTTTTCATTAAAGATGGACAGATCCTTCTCATTCTAGGCTGATACTGGCAAACAGCAAACGTCTTCGGACAAGATCGGAAAGACAAATAGAAAGGAGTCCTACCAAGAAGGGTGGACCTATTTTCAGTGTGAATGCGCCTATTGAATCACTTGGGCCATTAGTGTGAAAACTCCTTGTCAACATAGGCAAAGATCAGACCTTCCACCACAAGTGTAAAATCATTAGCAGTTGGGTGAATAACAGAAACAACTATCTGTGATCTGTGTTGTCTTTCTTTCTTCTTAAGAATGAGAAATCGGTATTTGATATCTCAACCACATTGTTCTTGAAAAAAAATGTTTGATCATCCTATAATGCCTGCAACTTCAATTCCCTGTCCAATAGTGTGGTGTTGTTTCCAGTGGCAGTGGGTAAATATTAATCACAGATTTTTTATGAGATCTCTGAGAGACAAAAGCTTCTTTATTGCAGGGATAATTATGCTTGATTACACTGCAGGACGCGATGTGTGCTTCCTCCGTTGGTAAAGTTAATAATAAAGACAAGACAGTTTGTTTTGCTGAAAACAGTCAACACGGCTTTTTATTGATTTCTCTCTGTTCATTGTTTGCTCACTCTTTGATTATTTCGGACGGAAAGATACATGAAACTTTTTTCCATTTTACTGGTGTTTTTGTCCAACGCTTCACTGTACTTGTATAGAAGGTGTTTGTTCTCCAGCAGAGTTTGGGTGCAGGTTATGTCGCATGATGGGAGGAAAGAGGCTGAAGGGCAGGAAAAACTAAACAAACTCTGTTTTTTCCATTCTGCTGAGGCTGCCTTCCGTGACATGCAAGGCATTGCTAGGAGTCGTGCTTGTAGCGTTGTTATGCCTTATGGTGTAACATTAAGCTGGTTAAACTTGTTATACAACTTGTTGTAGATCTGAGGTAATAGGTTTATTTGTGCCAGTGTATGTAAATTGAGTTCTGGAATATCTGATATAATGTCCTTTTTCCTTTTTAAAAATAAAACACCAGTGAGAAATCAGAAATTGGGCTGCCCAGGTCTCCATGCCAGGAAATAAACAAAATAATCATTGGGTGATTTTCTTAGAACAGGTAACAACTGACACCTCATATCTGCCTAGATGTTGTTTTGTTTTTTAATTGAATGATCTTGTGTATGTGTTGTTTTTCAAGTTCCATAAAGTATGTACATCAAAAATAGATGTCATTTTAAAAAGTATTTATTAACTTCTGGTCATACCTCAGTTTTTGAAAGATATTAATTTAGCAGATCTTAAAATTAAAGAAGTGTATGAATTCAATCTTACAGGTGGTGCAGAATATGTATGATTCTTGAACATTTATGAACAAAACATTTTTCCAGAAATGTAATTCATCAGTTTTATCCAAATGATACAAGCAATTGCCATCTACTGTTTTTTTCATGATGAACAAATGCAATAAGATATTGACAAAAGCAAACTATTATGGATAATGGAGACATTTGCTGATATTAAATCAGATGCCATTACAACATGTTTCCCTAGATTTCATTACCTCAGACAGTGTCTTCTTTTATGAAATATGACCTAACCTATGTCAGAGCTCAGTTTTGAGACATTGACATTTGTGCAAGTGCGATTTGTTTAGGGGATTGACGTCTTTAGGAATGTTCCCAGATATTTCTTGAGTAAAATGGAGATGATCAATTCCTTACTGCTCCCCTAAAATCATGTTGCTCATATTTCAGTTCTATCCCTAGATAAGGTATAAAAATAGCTCAGCATATAGTGAAGGTGTGGTCGGTAGAAATGTAAAAAGAAAAATCAACTTCTTTGTTAGTTGTAATCATTGAATTAAGATTGTAAAAAATGAAATCAGAGAGCATGTACACAATTAATGCAGGTACCATAGTGAAACTGACGTAGATTGCTTACAAGTCGATACAAGTTTTTAGTTGTGGGAAAGTTTTTATCATGATGGTGTTTAGTGTAATCTCTCCGCACCCTTATTTACAAAGCCTTTGGCTATACAAGCTGCTGCAGCTATGATCAACAAACAAGAAAATCAATTTTTGCTTGTTTACTTTTCACAACAAAGCTTTTAGATTGTTTACATATAACACCCAATCCTTTCAGAAGCTGCTGTCTTTACCCTGGATGCAAAGCTTTTCCAGTGAAGTAGCAGGAGAATTGCACAGACAAATTTTAGTGGTGAAGTGTTTGAAAAAACAAGAAATACCTGTTGTTATTTTTCCATCCCCAACAAAGAGCACTGGAGCTCTTTTGTTTGTTTACTAAACTGGGGAGGTAGATATTTTGTTGACTTAATTGATGTTGTTATTTGCACAGTGTCACGGTAACAGGAAATGGCTATTTTCTTTTCAGCGCCACGTCTAAACAAGCCTTAAAACAAATACCGTTGTGTTTATCTATAAACTTGGACATTAGAGTGATTGTGGAAACAAGAAACCTAGTAAGCAGCGCTTAGAGTTGACTCAGGGCACGAAGTACGTGATGTGTTGATTTAACTGATTTTCGACAGTTGTATGAAGGGTTGTGGGAACATGGAGTCAGTGGCGATGCTGCAAGTCAACGTAACTCCCTGAACAGCTAGTGCGATGTGCTATTAATAGCAACAGTGATGATAAAGGATTAAGTCAATATATCACAATATTAGGATTGGGTAACATTCAAGTGTGTAATATTAAAGCATACAAAGGAAAAATGTACCCATGTTTATCTGTCTATTTTTTTTTTTTTTTTGTATTATTGTATGATTATTTCATGTTTTCATTATGACATTGGTGTTTGCACTCTACAATGCTTTCATTGAAGATATGGAAAGAAAATTACTTTAAAGAAATTTGCAGCAGAAACCTGATCATGACTCCATAAATTGCTGCCCAGGCCAGTTTCTAATACGTTTTAACAATTTTGGTTTTGTTCCGCCCCTCCCCTTCCTTCTCTCCCCAAGTATGTTTGTGTCCATCCTGAGGCATATCAGCAGAAAGTAAACTAACATGAATGCAACTCAGACCATCTGTTCAAACAGCAGAGGCTGTTCTCTATACATACAATATCATGTCAGATGGGGTTCCCTGATGGAGAAATCGTGAAAGAAGGCTGAAAATTGTGAATGGGTTGCACGGTAACTATACCTTTCAAACTGATGGCATAGGTCTGTTTTTGTTAGTTACTGTTCCGTTTCATTGTTACTGCTGCTGTTTTGACAGCAAGGTCATCCGTGATGGAAATCTAGGTTGGAATACTATCATTCATTCAAGTTATTATTGTAGGCGCAGAGTGCAGCTTGTTGTAGCAGCTTTGAGGTTGTAGCGGCTGAAGGCTGGGATTAATTGTTTCACAGCACTCAGTCTGCACTGTCTGAACTCAGTGGAACTTGGCCTTGTGAGTTCATATAGCCAGTGTGTGAGTGAACTCTACTGTTGGCCCTCCTGTGAGTGCATGTAACCACTGTGTGAGTGAACTCTGCTGTTGGCCCTCCTGTGAGTTAATATAGCCACTGTGTGGATGAACTCTACTGTTGGCCCTCCTGTGAGTTCATATAGCCTCTGTGTGGATGAACTCTACTGTTGGCCCTCCTGTGAGTTCATATAGCCTCTGTGTGGATGAACTCTACTGTTGGCCCTCCTGTGAGTTCATATAGCCACTGTGTGAGTGAACTCTACTGTTGGCCCTCCTATGAGTTCATATAGCCACTGTGTTGGTGAACTCTACTGTTGGCCCTCCTGTGAGTTCATATAGCCACTGGGGGGGTTAACTCTACTGTTGGCCCTCCTATGAGTTCACATAGCCACTGTGTTGATGAACTCTACTGTTGGCCCTCCTGTGAGTTCATATAGCCACTGTGTGAGTAAATACTGCTGTGGGGGGCAATAGTATGAACTTGGAGTGATGAGAATTGAGTTGTAATAAAATGGAAAGGCTGTGTAAGGATGTAGTTTATAGTTGGGTATGGATGGTTGTATGCCCAATTCTGTTTGGTATGGCCACTTGGTTGCCTCAATTCAATAAGGTACTCAATTCAATAAATGGGTGCTTGTTTACCCAGTTCAGTTCGGCATATTTAGGTGCGTGCCCAGTTTAGTTTGGCATAGATGCTTGTATACCCTGCTAGAGTTGGCATGGTTGTATGCCCTGCTAAAGTTGGCTAAGTTGGTTGTATGCCCTGTTAAAGTTGGCATAGTTACTTGCATACCCTGTAAAAGTTGGCATAGTTGGTTGTATGCCCTGTTAAAGTTGGCATAGTTGGTTGTATGCCCTGTTAAAGTTGGCATAGTTGGTTGTATGTCCAATTCAGTTTGGCATAGTTGGTTGCATGCCCTGTTCAATTTTGCCCTTCTTATCAAGAAAGTAAGAAGTCCATAAGCACTTTGAGTGAACTTTCCACACTGCATTAGTACAGTTATTCTTTTTTGTCCCCAAACAAAAACATGTTTGATGGAACTTTATTAGGATTTTGATATGATTTTACACAATCAGTGTAGGGGAAATGTACTGCTAATGGGACATTACTAAATGTTTGTCCAGGGTTTCCCGTTTTTTGCTTTGCAGCTTGTTTTGTTACTTATTTTGCAGTTTTTTTTTTAATTTTCATATGATACAATGGTCATGTTTTTAATATTTGTATTCATAAAATATTTCTATTGTTTTTTTGTTTTTTTATAAAAAATGCCTTTGTTTGGAACATTAAATTGATGATAGAATGGTCATATTTATTGATCATATAATTTTGTATTCATAATGTTTTTCTTTTGTTTTTTATGTTTTTTATTTTTTATGTTTGAGTTCACAACATTAAATTGCTTATCATTCTACTGCATTGTATGGTTATTGTTTTAGACAAATGGTGGACGTAAAATTCTCTCAAAATGCCAAGTCATTTTCTGTATACAGCAGGTCAGAAGTCAACACTGGAGTTTTTTGTTACCATTTTTTTCTACTAAGGTTCATTAATGAGATAGCGCTGGCATGCTTTAAGTACTTAAGGCTTGTGGAGAATTTGTTCATTGTGTTGTCATTGTTGTTCATTGTCCTTGTAAGGTCGCTTGTGTATCATGCTTGCAACACTCAAGGGCGGATTGAGGCTGTCTTCTGGGTCTTCACGGAGAAGGAGGTCAGATATTTCAGGATTACATTGATGGATATCTAATTTTTTTCTGTCGGAAGATGGTCAAAAATTGAGGATGTATCTAACAAAGATGATTTGAAGGCTGTCAGAAAATATCTCTGGATCTGCCCCAAACACTCTTATACCACCTGGCATGTCTTGATGCCATTAAGGTCATTTATGCCCAACTTGAAATCTTAATGACACAAAAACGGGCAAGTCTTGCTATAGTTATAAGGTTTGTTTGATGTACCGAGTCTTTAACTTGACTTGGACCAAATGGTGATACCATTTGAAATTTGAGGATTGTTTCATGGGACTCATTCTATGACCCATTTTTTTCGTAAGAGGTTCAACTTAAAGCAGGTGAAAACAGATCCTGAAAACTGGTTTAAAGTAGAACTGCTGTTAACACCACCATTGTTTTGTCGTTCCACTTTTTGTTGCAGACCTTCCAATAATGTTTTAGCTATATATATATATACTTATAAATACATTTACACATGCATGTACAAAAGGTATGTTTATTTGAGTACATATCCAGGGCAGGCCATATTATATCCAGGGTCTTGTTTGCCAATCGAGTACTTTTGTGCCTCAGCCCTGACTAGATTATTTAGAGCAGGTTGTTTGTTTGTTTATTGCTGTTCGCTGATGCATGCCTGTACGATGGCTGCAGATGCAAGGTCAGGGCGCTACCAGGTTTCAGTCTAAAAAGAATATTCTGGTGTCAGATTTAGATGGAAGAGGTTTTTTTAATGTCTCTTGTGTAATGATGGTTAAAATAAAGTAAATTATTTCTGGGAAGACTAAATCTGTTTTCTTCTTGTGTGGCATGTCATGTAGACCCTTAAATCCATTGGGCCTTGAGCACTATTCTTGTTTTGCTTGGTATTTTTCACCTGGTGATTTTCCTTGAGCAGTCCATGGGGTTTTTTATACTGTAGCAATATTCCAGTCTTGTAGAAAGCTGTGAGGTTCCATTTGTAATGTGTAGAAAATATATGACATGATTATAGCACATCATCGCTTTGATCAGCATACCAGTAGGCTAGCTATTGATTACAAAGTCTAAGATTCTCTCTCTGTTTATACATACAATATCATGTATTTATATTTTCTCAGGTGGAGATTGTTGATTGTAACTTAGGGATGTGATACCCCTACATATTCTTCTCTACCATCACTATGAATCAGGGATGGACAACACATGTTGGCTAGGCCCTTTTCACATGGAAGTTGGAACAGTATAGCTAACTGGACCAGTCCACCTTTTGAGAGATTAACAACTTAATAGCCAGACTGTTATGTAACAGAATCCCCTAACTCCCCCTTTCTCCCCCCCTCCCCCCCATGTATGCCTTCAACACGTCTGTTGAGTTTATTTTTGCATTATTTTTTGTTTAATATTTTTGTTTAATATTTTTATTTGTTTTATTTCTTTATTCATTCATTTTTGCATTTTAGTCAGACAGAGCATGTGTATTTTGACATGCATTCCCAAGTGATTTCCTTCCCCCAGTCATTATACAGCTTCTCTCATTCTTATCTCCTCTCCGTGACAAATATAGTTTACTTAAGTACACATCATGTTATGAGATAGGGGTTACATTATCATATGCATCACCATCATTTTTCTGTAAATACTGAATTGGTGACTTTGTGGAGATGTGTCAGATAGGGGCCTTATACAGGGCATAGTTTATTGATAAGGGCAAACTTTTTTTTCAGTTGTAAAGGAATAAATGGATATTGGGTTATCATTAATTGTTTTGGTATGTGGTAGTGATGACATGTTTTCAATGGGGAATATTTCCAATCTTCTTGTAATGCATAATTTTGAAGGAATCATTAAAAATATATTTCTGACAGTGTATGATATTTGAGGAGTATATAGAGTGCAGTAAGGTAGAAAGCAGCATTTAGAGTACAGTAAGGTAGCCTGCTTTTATATTTTGATGCTTCCTCACAAAAGGAATTTTCTAATTATAACAATTCATGAATTTAAAAAGTACGTCAGTATATGTAAAATTCACAATGTCCCCAGAAAAGATTGAGTTATTATTGTGTACTGGTAGCAGTTTTTTGATGTGGCTCAAAGTTGATAAATAATAAATAACTGTCGAGACCCTGAGGCAAAATTTCTAAGCTCCGTTTAGATCACCTGGACATCTGAGGTCACTTGAGGACACTGAACTCGCCAGAAATTAAGTTATTGTAGTACACTCGGCTAGCGAGTCTGATTCTACAGTAAATAATGGAGAGGTGGAGTGGATTTTAGAAATTATCGCTTTTGATAGAGATCAGATTTTTTGAAGGAGAAAAAAAAAAATGCAAAACCAAGGAGACTGGATGATTTCCTGGTAGAAGAAGGTATAGAATGCACTGAGGAAGGGGGGATATGACTGCTTGTTTTTTTCGGAGATTCTTAATGGCTACTTGGTCATCATGTCACCATGCTTGTTTACAACCTCTATACAGTTCAGCACCTGCGACTCAGGTGGAACGCTGCTGAGCTGGCAACTCTGGTACTGTGACATCAGTGAAATGTTGTAGAACCTGTTTTTCTTATGGGAGTAGACATATTGAGGTGATTTCCATGATAAACTGAAGGACTTTGGGCCAGTATGGATCAATCAAGCTGAACAGTTCTAGGTAAAGGTCTTCTGAAATGTTACTTCAACTGCACTTAATACACTTGATACACTATAATGAAGACAAGTCGTTGTTTATGAATGATGCTATAATATAGATGTCACATGGGGATGTCACGGCAGCCAGTATCTAATCCTAGTGATGATTCAATTTGTGACAGTCAAAAGTGGTTCAGTCAGGTAAAAATAGAGGAAAGATGGAGGTATTGTGAATGTGATGTGAAAAAATTACTCAGATTTATCTGAAAGTGATCATAAATTGGTCTTGATGATTTGATCAGTTTATTGATTATTCAGATATGAAAAGCATTCAAGTATTGTTTTCTTCTTCTTTTTTTTTTTTGTTATATTAAAATTAAATTTTCTTTTTAAAATTTTTTCCTGAAGTTTATTTCTGTAATCAATAATTTACTCATTTAACTTTTGATGTACTTATCACAAAATTTTTGTTTGTAGTATTTTTGTCTAATTTCATTTATTTATTTATTTATTTATTTATTTATTTATTTATTTATTTATTTATTTATTTATTTATTTATTTAACTTCATATATTTTCAGTTCACCCACATATTTATGGGCTCTAGAAAACAGACACAGGTTGCTAAATAATCCCTGNTTCAACACGTCTGTTAATTAACTTGTAGTGTAATTAGTAGATAGCACCTGCCAAAGTGTACCGGTCCAGTTTAGTGTATCCCTGGATATGATAGGGTCCTTCAAACCCCCATGGCGGTACCTGTTACGTTAGGTTGCTGTTGAGGTCATGTAAATTGTCTTTCACGGAGAATATTTGAGGCTCAGAACATATCTGGCTGAAGATTTTCGTTGATACAAGTGAGTGCCCTGGTCTTTGGCTGATGGGGAATAGATTGTTTTATATATATATATATATATATATATAGAGAGAGAGAGAGAGAGAGAGAGAGAGAGAGAGATTTTTGCATTTATTTTTGCATTATTTTTTGTTTAATATTTTTATTTGTTTTATTTCTTTATTCATTCATTTTTGCATTTTAGTCAGACAGAGCATGTGGATTTTGACATGCATTCCCAAGTGATTTCCTTCCCCCAGTCATTATACAGCTTCTCTCATTCTTATCTCCTCTCCGTGACAAATATAGTTTACTTAAGTACACATCATGTTATGAGATAGGGGTTACATTATCATATGCATCACCATCATTTTTCTGTAAATACTGAATTGGTGACTTTGTGGAGATGTGTCAGATAGGGGCCTTATACAGGGCATAGTTTATTGATAAGTGCAAACTTTTTTTTCAGTTGTAAAGGAATAAATGGATATTGGGTTATCATTAATTGTTTTGGTATGTGGTAGTGATAACATGTTTTCAATGGGGAAAATTACCAATCTTCTTGTAATGCATAATTTTGAAGGAATCATTAAAAATATATTTCTGACAGTGTATGATATTTGAGTTGTATATAGAGTGCAGTAAGGTAGAGTGCAGCATTTAGAGTACAGTAAGGTAGCCTGCTTTTATATTTTGATGCTTCCTCACAAAAGGAATTTTCTAATTATAACAATTCATGAATTTAAAAAGTACGTCAGTATATGTAAAATTCACAATGTCCCCAGAAAAGATTGAGTTTTTATTGTGTATTGGTAGCAGTTTTTTGATGTGGCTCAAAGTTGATAAATAATAAATAACCGTCGAGACCCTGAGGCAAAAATTCTAAACTCCGTTTAGATCACCTGGACATCTGAGGTCACTTGAGGACGCTGAACTCGTCAGAAATTAAGTTATTGTAGTGCACTTGGCGAGTGAGTCTGCTTCTAAAGGAAATAATGGAGAGATAGAGTAGATTTTAGAAATTATCGCTTGTGATAGAGACCAGATTTTTTGAAGGAGAAAAACAAAAACAAAAAAAAAAAAAAAAATGCAAAACTTAGTAGACTGGATGATTTCCTGGTAGAAGAAGGTATAGAATGCACTGAGGAAGGGGGGATATGACTGCTTGTTTTTTTCGGAGATACATAATGGCTACTTGGTCATCATGTCACCGTGCTTGTTTACAACCTCTATACAGTTCAGCACCTCCGACTCAGGTGGAACGCTGCTGAGCTGGCAACTCTGGTACCGTGACATCAGTGAAATGTTGTAGAACCTGTTTTTCTTATGGGAGTACACATATTGAGGTGATTTCCATGATAAACTGAAGGACTTTGGGCCAGTATGGATCAATCAAGCTGAACAGTTCTAGGTAAAGGTCTTCTGAAATGTTACTTCAACTGCACTTAATACACTTGATACACTATAATGAAGACAAGTCGTTGTTTATGAATGATGCTGTAATGTAGATGTCACATGGGGATGTCACGGCAGCCAGTATCTAATCCTAGTGATGATTCAATTTGTGACAGTCAAAAGTGGTTCAGTCAGGTAAAAAAAGAGGAAAGATGGAGGTATTGTGAATGTGATGTGAAAAAATTACTCAGATTTATCTGAAAGTTATCATAAATTGGTCTTGATGATTTGATCAGTTTATTGATTATTTTGATATGAAAAGCATTCAAGTATTGTTTTCTTCTTCTTTTTTTTTTTTTGTTATATTAAAATTAAATTTTCTTTTTTAAATTTTTTCCTGAAGTTTATTTCTGTTATCAATAATTTACTCATTTAACTTTTTATATCCTTATCACAAAATTTTTGTTTGTAGTATTTTTGTCTTATTTCATTTATTTATTTATTTATTTAACTTCATATATTTTCAGTTCACCCACATATTTATGGGCTCTAGAAAACAGACACAGGTTGCTAAATAATCCCTGTTTTTTTTTTTTTTTTTTTT
>NW_019775092.1:162605-195672 GCF_001039355.2 Lingula anatina | reverse complement strand
ATTTTTTTTTTTTTTTTTTTTTTTGGGGGGGGGAGGTAATCTTGAGACAAATAGCAATGGAAATTCAGTCTTTACCAAATTTCCTTTTAAGAGGATAGATGTGTCCTTTATGTGTATGATATGGCCATTATTTCGTGTTGTAGCTTTTATCTTGATATGTTTACTAAAAAACGACTGCAGAGGATTTACATGAAAAAGGTAGAAAGTTATATGAGGTGAACTTCTAGTGCTGTTCTTCACTTTATGTTTATGATCTATGGTTTTGTGCCATTTATATTCAACTTGGATGACTCTGTCCTTGTAGAATGTGACAACATACGGAGGGTAAATAGATGCTGTGTCGTTGTGGGGCTTACCCTTTCACAAAACAACGCATGTTTTCTTCGGCTTCAGTTAGACCACTAAACTCCAGTTGGGGCAAGTTGACGTAGTAGTATTGGTTAAAGTGCGCATCATTGACACTTATTGTGTAATACATGCAGCAGGAACATTATAATAGCATTAAGTCACCAATACGATTAAAAAGTGGCAAGACTATCGTAGATTAAGGTTTAGGTGCTAAATGGAAAGGGATAAAAACAAGGTTAGTGGCATCTGGCTTCTTTTTTGAAATGCAACTTAGTTGTCTACAGTTTTGAGCAGTCTAATTTTTCGACTAATTTTTCGACTTAGGTTCTTTTGTAAAGCATTGATTAGCAGTTATTAGAAGGCTGTGTTTTAAACTCCTCCAGTGCTGGGCATACCAAACTTACAGACGTGTTGGACTACACATATATTTACAATTTGAAAGTTATCTTTAAGAACACTTTCTGAATTCCATTGATACAGTGTTTTTGTGAGATTTTAGATTTAATTTTCAAACCCAGGTTGAGTGTTTGATGACAAATTATTTGTCTGAAATGATGTTACATTTTAATGATCGTTCAAAAGTTGTTTTTATTTGTTTTGCTCAATTTTTAGTTAGGTGTTCAACTCTATTTTATTGATATACACATGTTTGCTGCAGGCTTTTTTTTAATGAATATCTTTCAAAATTGTATTAGTTTTTTACTGTAGAAGCTGACGAGAAACTCCAGCAGAGGACCTGATAGCATCGTTAAGTTCCTTGTTTTGTTAGATATTTATCATGATGATATAAAGATAAATAACTAGGGTTCTTAAGTTCATGATTTCTTTCTAGGACAATGGCATGGAGGGGGGCGCCACAGATCAAGACGTTGCAATGAATCTCTCCACGTCCAAAGAACAGCAAATACAACACCGTCAACATCAACAGCAGCAGCAGCAACAACAACGTATGACAACCAACGGGAATGTTGAACACGAAAATGGAGATGTTTCCCATGTAAGATAAGATCTTGATTGCATGATTTTGTTTATGATATCATAATGTTGGTTAATAGTATAAAAAAGCAGTGAAAGAAAAAATGAAAAACAAAATACTTTTCTAATTACATGTTTGCAATTGTTTATTTGTTATTGTGCAAGATGTAATGTAAGATGAGAGAGAGAGAATGGAAAGCACTACAATTGTTTTTAAACACTATATATTTTATTCCGTCATCAAGCACTTGCGTGTCTCACCTTTTCCAGTTTGCGGTGAGTGTCGCGTTCACTCTGAACAGTGTGATATATGCCCTGTCCTAACCCGTCACACTTTATCTCACCTGTCTGGTCATACCTCCGTGTGGGGAGGCATCTTAATTGCACAAGTACACATGTTAACTGAACAAAAACGGGTCGCGCACGTGACGTGATAGTTTTATAAATATCCAATCACATTGCTAAGAGCTAACCTGCACATTGCATGTCAGCACAGGCTTAAAAGAACTAAGACAAAGAGAGCACATGAATTTTTATATATATATATATATATATATATATATATATATATATATATATATATATATATATATATATATATATATATATCCTAACTGAGAACAGGAAGAACACCTGAGAAATTGACTACGAGCAAAAAAGAACAAAAAGGGTGTTGAAAGGTTTCCCTTTATATCAGGGAGGCACTGGTGTACAAATGGTTTCCTTGGTGTTCGTGATAATAACGTGAGGTAGATACACTTTAGGTTCCCGCCTTATTATTACCTCAGCCCTGTTATTATGTTATCTCTCTCCCCCCTATCATCCCACCAGGAACATAATTATAAAACCTTGTTGTCCTGTCTATCTGAGATAAGGGGAAGATTTGTGACAACTACAATTATAATTGCACCCATTTCATTACGGGTCTATTTTTGAATTGCTGAGTGCATATCCTTCATGTGTACCAGGTACTATAATTAGGTTAATTAAATAGACATGGGTGAATGTTGGCAGACTAACACCTGATTTCAGGATTTTCAGTTTATATATATATATTTTTTTTTTCATATAGTCTAAATGCGATGAAAAATTGCTAGCTTTGTTTTAAGGTTTTACAGTTTTTACTATCACACATGAGTATGATGTTCATGTTTCCTGTTTAACTTAGCAGTATTATGTCCAAAAGTATTATTTGTAACTTTTGTTTGAAGAACATATGTAGTGTAATTGTATGTGAAAATACATGATTTATACGATAAAACAGGCTAATTTATACAAGTAAGTTTTCTGACACACATGAAAGGACAAATGTCTCAAGATAATATAAAGAAAAGAACAGAACCAATTACATGAACTAAGACTAAAAGTAAAATAAAGAAAATTCAAGATGAAATAACAAGAACTAAATGAACTAAAAACAATTATTTATATTTATATTTATTATAACCAAATAAAACTAAATTAAACTCTTGAATTACATAAATAACAAAAAGCAAACCAATCAAGTCAGTATTTACAGTGCCTGGAAGTACATGATACACGTGAAAGGGTGAATGTGCCACGAAATGAGGCAGGGCGTGTTTTATACCTAAACAAAGACACACGAACACAAACGAAAAGACACGAACACACTACACTAACACAATCACACCTCACACATAAATATGTTACATATATAAAGATGAAGTTATTAGGTTTGACTGTAGATGTCAGAGCAGTGTGGAGCACTGTGTTGTGTTAATTAAAAGATCCACCAACAACCACTGTACAGTAAAGTTATGTGTAGTAATCTTAAAATGCTAAAAGGAACGTTTACATTCTATATCCAGGATCTCAGCTCGCTGAAGATGAACGGCACCAAGCGTCCCAGTAGCACACAGCGATCCAAGTCAGATCTTTCTCCTCAGCAGGTGTCTGGGGATCTCAGCCAACAGAATGCACTGATGTTGATGTCGTCGTCGCAGGGACTGTCTCCGCAGCAGTTACAGCAGTTATTACAGCAGCAGCAGCAGTTATTGTCGGGTCCACAGCAAGTACAGATGATGCAACAGCAGATACTACAGCAGCAGGTAGGTTTGAGGAGGTTATTACATATGTTTATTGTTTTTTTTTTCTTTCTATGCCCCAAAAAAAGTAGAGGTTAAGCTGCAGTTGAGTTTTTAAAGGGGCAGCTTGTACGTCTGGACCGTCCTCCCCCCCCCTCTTTTTTTGTCATCAGGCCCTGAAGACCTCATATTACAAGAATATTATGCAGAAGCTGTGGCTTTTTTCATTTCAATCAACACTTCTCTTTACTTTTTCATGCCCTTTTTTCAAAATATATGTCAGGAATTAATTAAGTACTCCTTACAATTTTTGATCCAACTATTTTTGAGCTCAGGTCCATCTGAATGCTATATTTAGCACTTCTTTAATTCATTTGATTTATAAGGAAACATATATCATTGACACATGGTCTGCTGTTATTCCCCACTGTTTCTCCCCTAAATTCCAGACCACTGTTTTCCTGTGTGTTCTGATCTGGTTTTGCCTTTTACCAGAGAAAAAAAAGTAGTTGCCATAGCAACCAATGCGGTTTGTTTGTTCAGTGCCCATTATAGGTTTTCTGTCCTAAATGCCTCGCAAAGTTGCCATTATAAGAGCCGCATATCTCACAACAGGACGAGTGTGATCTTGCACTCGAGATTTACATTTGAAATACCTTAAACATCTTTTTATAAGGCTTTGCTTTCATGTCACCTGACATTTGTGATCGTAAAGAAAGTGTCCCTGCTAGATTGTTGAACGTCATATTCAAATTGTATATCAATAACTCATGCAGAAGAAAGAACAACAGGGAAATATGATTCTTATCAGCTTGAACAAAAGCAAACCTGTTTTGCTTGTTTAAAGGTTGTGTGAGTTTTATATTTTGATATATGAGTGATATTTTTTACCAAAAGGACAGTAGAAAAAAACACCAATAAAAGGCAGAGGAATAGTGTGAGTAGTTCAGCACAGTGTGCGGTTTCAAGTGCTGAAGGATGGACACAAGTACCATTTGATTAGAACGTCTAAACATAGGAGGCCATTCTAATCACCCTCTATTCCACTCATCATCTAAAATTACCCTTTAGTTTTTAAAAGATGTTTTCAGAGACCCAGGTTTGGTTTTGTAATTGTTGGTCTCTGATAGTTTCGTAAGTACAGGGATGGCATACAAATATAAATTTATATGTTATTACTTCGCATTTCAAAGCACACGTGTTGGCCTTGAAGGGCTTGTTGGTTTTATTTCAACGTCATCACCTGGATACAACCAGATTAGAAACCACAGGGCTACTCTAGAGCTTTGTGTCCGTCATGAGATTGGGAAGATCTTCAATTTCCTCATGAGTGTTTTCTTCTTTTTCCACAAGTCTATATAACTGATTGCATAGTTAGTCCAGGCGGTTTATCTCCCTTCTGAATCGGTGATAGTACCGCCAGTGCACAATTTCTCAGCTAGACATACTGCAGTGTTGTGACTTTAGACTACGTAGGAGAGTATGCAATTATGTTTTTTTTTTTTTTTAATTCAGATGCACCATGTTTTTCTGTGACCTGAGTGGGATGAAATGTTGCTTCATCTGAACTGAAAATATAGATATCAACTGGGTCTCTTTCGAAGGCCATTCTCCCTGAAACTTTGTTAGGACAAAATGTGTAGTTTCAGTTTTTTACTTGTTTTTTTAATTGACGTGTGTGTGTGTGTGTGTGTGTGTGTGTGTGTGTGTGTGTGTGTGTGTGTGTGTGTGTGTGTGTGTGCGGGCGCGTGTGTGTGTAACTGTACCAGTCTTCCTAAGGTTTCAGATAGGTTGTAAATTCCACAAAATCTTGTCAGTAGTTAACACACCACCTCCAGTTGGGGGTCCTTATTTCTTACTAGCCTCTCTTCACACTGCTGATAACGTATCCCATCCATTTTCAGCAAAGCCACAAATTCCACGAACAAGTTCTCCAGCAGCTCAACGAGCAGCTCCAGTTCAACATCCTCCAGCAGTCGCAGCTTGTCCAGCAGCAAGCCAGCGCCCAGGGGGAGAAAAAGCCACAGAATCTAAAACAAATCCAGTCACAGCTCCAGCAGTTGGCAGTCCAGCAGCAGCAGCTCATCCAGCAGATCCAGATGCAACAAAGACAGTATTTACTGGCACAGGGCATTGGGCTGCCGCTACATCAGTTTGGAGTGCATCCAGGTAAGGCTGCAGTGTGTGAGGTCACAGAGTGTGTGATGTCATATGTGATGTCACAGAGTGTGTGATGTCATGTGATGTCACAGAGTGTGTGATGTCATGTGATGTCACAGAGTGTGTGATGTCATATGTGATGTCACAGGGTGGTTGATGTCATGTGAAGTCACAGGGTTTGTGTTGTCACTTGATCTATCATGGGGTATGTGTTATCAAACATGTGATGTCTAGGATTTGTGCTGTCACGTGTGTGATGTCACAGGTTCAGTGATGTCACAATATATGTGATGTCACAGGTTCAGTGATGTCACAATGTGTGTGATGCCACAGGTTTAGTGATGTCACAGACAATCATTAAAAGTGTAGGCTCCGTGCATATGTCTAGTATATTACTTGATTGGATCTGAAGTTGGCGATAAAATGGCACTTTATTTGCGCTGAATAGAATCCATGTTGTGATTCTGAAAGATAAATGACGTTATGTATCAAATCTTAGTGGCCATGTCCAGTTACTCTTTGATTCTAAGCCACATGATGCCATGGGTTTTGTTTTTTTTTTTGTTTTTTTTTTCATGAATATTAATCTTCACTTTGGTTTGTAAATACTGGCTTTATGGTAAAACTCAGAGAGTGCATTCAGTGAGCTTTCCCCGTCACTTTATTTTGTAATCGGCCACATATGCAGACATAATGGTTGCCGAGGCAACTTCAAACGCCCAATTCTGGAAATCATCAACAGAAGCTTTACCAAGTTCATAGTGTGATGATATTTGTTGTTACGAGACAAATGTTTTGGTTAAGTGCACGAGGAAGAAAGATAGCTGGTGGTATGTGGATTACATGGCTTCCCTTCCCTTCCCACCCTCTAGTGACGTATGGCTGTGCATTCTGTTGTAATCGTGGAATATTGGAGTCGGGCGATTGTCACTTGTAAGGTTTATTGTGGCAAATATTGTCAATGTATGACTTCATAACACAATAGTTTTTATTGGATGACCCAGTCTTGAGTAGGCTGTGTTATTTGTTGGGTACAAAGTTGTAATTTTTTTTTTTTTGTTATTAATTGGTTGAGAAGCCTGCAAGGTTTTAGGATTTTCCTTTTATTTGTTTTTTACCTGTGCCAAATGAGGAATTGTTTTCATAACGGTTTGTTTGTCTGTTAGCAGTTTTGCGCAAAAACCAATGAACAGATTTTGATGAAACTTTCTTGATAAGTCACAAATGGACCAGTGAAGAAATATTTAGACTTTGGTGATTATCCATTAATTAATTATTAATAGTCAGCATGACCTGCTTTGTTTCACACCATACCATCAGATCAGATGTTGTGATATAATTTTTTACAAGATGTTTGTACAATTCGTTAAAAAACACTTCTTGTTTTGTACCTAGTGCATCTCATCTTTCTTGGATTATTTATTCATTTATGCAATAATTCACCTATCAGTACTAGTAATTTAATTGCTCTTTATTTTTGGTGCTGCAGATTAGTCTGCCATTTACTTTCTGTGGCTCTTATCTCAGTTTCAGATTGTTTTTTATATTCCTGAGTTACATATTCAATACACAATTATTTAAGGTGAGATATTTATATCTTCTGTTCTGTTGAGAATGTAATTTCAGAGTTCTGACCTCAAAGATTTCATCTGTTATTGCTGAGAGAAAAGAGAAATTGAAACTTTGAAAACATCAGTCCTGTTTAGTCTATCTCCTTCCTGTAGTGGCTTGCTTAGATGTGAAACAGTTCTTGTTTATAGGTCCAATTTTCTGGTGTTGTTGTTTTCAAACCTTCATGTGAACCAAGATCCAATTTATTTGTTCCATCATATATGTAAACTGGTTTGGGTTCATAACCTATACTCTGTATAGTCTGATAACTGTGATTTTAAAGAGTGCAAAACAATCAACCAATGTATTTAGATTTTAATTCAGTATAGGGTGGTTTTCAGTTTATGATGATTGTACTTTAAAAGCACACATAATCAATTTTGAAAGATGATGAAAGTTTAAGTTTTTTTTTTTAAATTTTGAAAAAAGGGGTTCAAATGAATGGGCTTATATTTATTAATTGTTATAAAATATTCAAATTTTATGCTAAAAAATCTGCTTTTGTTTAGGGGAAGATACAGAACTTTGCAGTATATGTTATAAATAGCATTCCTTTTCTCCTTGCGTGCTAGTAAAAGAATACTTTTATTATGAATTAGAAAAGAGAATGGCATATTTCATCAAACCAAATGGTGACATAATGCATTGAATGTAAACCGCAAGTGGAACTTTTTTTTCTTACTTTGTCCTCAGTGACATGGGATGTGCTAATTTACTAGTGAAGGTGTTATATCAGAGAAATTGGGTGGTATCAAAGTATCCTCAAGAAAACGGCCCAATTTCTTCTACTGACAAATCACAGCTCAACCCATCCCTGTACTTTGATTGGATGTTTTATATCGTTTCTAATTAAATAATTTAACGCCAGATATATGGCCAGACATTGACACCACCATGTTTTCTCCTGCATTTTATGAGAAAATATCATCATTAGGTTCTATTACACTTTGTCATTTTAAGGCCTGAATTTGGAAAGATTATTTGATTTGCTAGATATGTAAAGATTGTGGGACATTTTTAAATGCATAAAGCGTACCTGTGTTTACTGCTTAAAATTTGTGATGACTTAATTTAAAGAAATACATTTTCTATGTCAGACAGCATGTAGGCATATGTCATCTTGCATGTTATCAGTTTTTGATGACTTTTTTAAATCTTTTTTTTTAATGTCTAGACTCTTTTATGTAAATAAAACAAAGAAGCTTTTGATTTATTTAGTATTTTAAAGATGAGGCCAGGATCTTTCTATAGAACTCTCATTTCTGCCCTTTTTGCCCAGTTCTTACACATTGAGGCATGGCTTAAGAGTTTAATCCAACTTTCTCAAATGGATACCTCCTTTGTTGTCTTTTGTCTTGACTTGCTAAGAACTCTTTCAGTTGAAAATGTGATGTTGAGAATAATACAGTGAGTGTTTTCTGGTATAACAGTTATTAATTTTACTATCATGTTACTTTTGCTACGTTTGATTTTAGTTTCCTTTGGGCCCTAACAGACCTAAGTAGCATACCCTTTTTTGTTGTCAAGAATCCTGCATTCAGATTTTTGATTTCACATCTCAAGACGATTGAAACAAACAGAATGATGGTTTTCTCTTTGATTTCACCTGGTAATTTAATCCCTGCATGATCTCTGTCGTGTGTAAATATCGTCCGTGTGCTCAGGTCCACACAACACAAAAACCTTTTCGTGTGATGAAGTGACGGCATGTGTGAGCACATGTAGTCATCCATTATAGAGTGAAAATCAATTCTAAGTTTGACACAACACTTCGGGACATCAATGAAGCAAAGGGAAAGCTTCTGAAAGGGTGGCGGAAGTTGGTTGGGTTATTTTAGGCGATGTCTTTGAGGGGCCGGGGCGGGTACCGGGCTGCCTGCTGGGGGTGAAGTTGACGGGGGAATGCCGAGTGTATTGTTTGTGGCATGAACTAAACAACAAGAACATAAATATTATATTATAGATTTCGTCGTAACAGAGTTTTAATATTATGAATGACTGCTGTTTGTTTGGTGTTTTACTTGTTTTGACTCAGTGGTGAGATTCGAATAGTATGCTTGAATGAGTAGCGATTATTAACAACCAACTGAAGGTTCTTAAAAAAGAAAGTCATTTATGTAGAGGTTTATTGCCTCAGTTATTTTTCATTTTTTGCAGTGCTAAACCATTTGCATTAGGATATGCAACTCACTCTAGACTTGCTTGTTTGACGATATACATAATATTTTTTAAAGCCTTCTTGTGAAGCATGGTAGCATGTTACTGAAATGTTAATCTTTTTTCTTCAAAACCTTCTGTCATTAACATGCAGGGATTGATAGTGTGTTGAAATTTTTTTTTTCTGAAAGAGTATCAGTCACTTTTTAATTTTTTTCTGCTATTTTCCCCTTTTTTTCATCAATGAGAAATACTTTTTTTCTTTTCAAATCCCTTTGCTATTTGTTCCTACATGTCACTGATTGTGTAAGTTGTTTACACGTAATTCAATAGTTACACCGTTTGTAAAATGTCAATGTTGCTGGTATAAAGTGACACTGCCATAGTTGTACATATCAAAATGCACCCTTCCAAAAGGTATGCCAAGCAGAAATAGCAACGGTTCAAGTTACGGTTAATGACTGAAAGGAAAAATAATAATAAGGACAAAAAACAAGTAAATCATTAAATTTTAGATACCATAGTAGAAGAAAACAAGTAGAACCATGATAATTTCTCTTGTATTTCATTTTTAAAAGATATACTTACAAAAAGTTATGCTTAACTTCAAATCTACATTGCAACCATTTATAAGCTTAATTGTAAGTATGATGCATAAGTCATATTTTAGAATAAAATCAGCAATATCCTTGACATTAGCGCTTGACAGCGTTATTTATATTTTTTCTTGCCAATGTGTGCAAATGCCCATGGTATGTTACTAGTACATGCATATGCACAGAGAGGGAGAGAGAGAGAAAGACTTGCACAAACACCCACATGTGGCAAAAAAACATTAAATTATGTTTACAATATCCACACATCTCGGGGGAATCCTGTCGCTCTTATCTCTCAATATCCCTACAGTATAAACACAATTTACAGGTCTCAATACCAAGTCACCCAACAGAAATTATAAGTTTTCATGTAACCATGGTGACTATCAATTCTTTGTGTAATAGATTGACCCATTATAGGGCTCTCTGCAGAGTTCTCCACGTACTGAACATATTAGTTCTATCTCAAAATCAACACAAACATTAAAAGTCTGGTCTCCATGACGACCGAACGCAAATCGCCTTAGAATAATATGGCGTAAGAAGAGCAGGGTTGCTTTATAGGGCAGATACACACTTCAAGTTGGGTTCTTTCTCATTGACGTCAAGGTATTATAAATAACAATTAACAGCCTCAATAAAACAATAATATCAACTGTAAGGCATCAGGGCAGGCTGATGACCCAAAGTAAACTGTGGTATTTTATTTGGAAACCCCATAGTAGAAGTAGTGGTGGTGGTGGGTGGTATATATCTAATGATGGTGCGGTGTCAGAAGGCTCTTAATTGTTGTTTGTGTCAGGTGGAAAGGAGCTGGTTTCTTCACAAAGCTGACGTGCGTGCCGACAACAGTCGTAATATTGGACCATGGCCAGTCGTTCAGGTTGTCTGCTGACTGTTGTTATGTATCATTGTCTGGGGCATGGGTTATATACGTAATATTATAGTAATATACGTGTGAGTGAAATAGGTTCATTCATGACAGAGGTCGACCTGGCTGTAGCTAGGGTTACTCATGGTGTGTTTCCATCAATGGGAGATGATCTCATCTTGGCGTAAACTGGCTGTTGTCTACTAAATCAGGATAAGGGGGCTGTGATAATTTGTTTGATATTTGTCTGCCTTTTGTGTACAGAAACTCAAGTTCAAGGCCTTGGGTAGTTGTGGAGTTTATACAAGATGTGTGAAAATATTTTTGGCTGTTTATTGCTTTTTTTCCTTAGAGCAAGTTTGGTAGTGATAAGACGGTGATTTGAGTAAAACAAAAAGAAAGAAAAAGATATATTATCCAAATGACACATTATTTAGATATTTTATTCATCTCTCTCTGTAAGTTGAGTTATATCTGACTTACTTTGTGGCAAGGCAGGCTGGCAGTTCTTAAATATTGGGTTGCAGAGTTGAGCATTTTTGCGCCAATCCAAGGTGTAAGCATGAGAAGGTGGACCTAAATAATGGTGAAAGAAAAAAATTGGGACTGCTACATGGGTGGAACTTGAACTTAACAATGCATAACATGAAGTATGCCGTAGTGACTTGTTGATGTTATCATGAGTCAACTCCCAGTTTAAGTATTGTAAATGAAGAAATGTTATTGTTTTTCTGTTGTGCATTTAGCCTCACCAACAATTTGTGTTAACTACAAAGTTGTTAAGTTAAGGAGGTGAGGTTTGTGCCAGTTAGAAACACTTAGATTGGAAGTTACTATGCAGGGATGATACTCTATCCCTTTTTGGTCCATTTCTTCCTTTTTATGTGTGAAGGATGATACCCAAAGTTGCTGGGTTTTGTGAAGTGAATGGGGAATTCAGGGGATCTTCTTCATTTTTGAAATCCTTTTCTTGCCTTGTAGCTAGATATGTCGTAGGTTGTGCTTTCATTTGCAGATTTGAAAATCTGTAAAAAAACTTGTTGCAGATCCTGATACTATGGGAAAATGACTTATGATGTCAAGGCCAGGATGGTGCCGTTTTTTAATTTTTGTAATAGTGTTATTTTCCAACGTGGTGATAATCTGTCATTTTAGTGACTGGGTAATGGGTCCGTGGGGTCACTGAGTACAGATACTATTTGGAGGGGAACGGACTTGTCTTGTGTTTATTTGCTTGGGTAGCAGTCAGTGACTATAATATTAATCCATTGTCCCATAGGGGGCTTGTATTGCCTGTGTAACTGGTACAAAATATGGGAGGGTGGAGGGGGGGGAGGAAGAAGAAAGGTTTCCTGTTGAAATGAAATATCTGATTTATGTAGATATCCAGAGGTTTGGGTATTGTATTTTTGCCCTCACCCCACACCTGTGTAGAGCTGTTCACCTTCACCATTTGCATTTTAAAGAATTTTACAAGGTCCACTTCCCTCTCTTCTTCTGTACACTTTACCCTCTGGTGACAGTTAATATTATAAATAGTAGAAACTCATGGCATTATGAAAGATGTTATTGTGTCGCGTCAACGATTTAGAAAAAATGAAGATATTTCTGTCAACCAAATATGATGTATGAAATTTTATTTGCATCTTCTGTCAGCAAATTCATTTTGAACAAAAGGTCAATCTAGTTCATGTTTTTTATTCAGATTTATTTGGAAGAATAATTTTTTTCAGCTATTTACTATCAATAAAAATCAACAGGTTTAGATGATTTCACTGTCCAACAGAACAATAATCAGGTGTAAAATTGAAACATTTTGATTTTTCTCATTGTAGGAATGTCTCCGGCGGAGTTACAACAGTTATGGAAGGAGGTATCAGGTCAAGGTCACGGCACTGGAAACAGAGACCACAACGAAGACGCTGACACCATGTTAAAAAATGGCACCACCAATGGACTGAATCAACTTCTCGTCTCTGGCGGTGTGCCGTCATCGTTCCCTTCTTTCCTGCCTAATGGATTTAACGATCCTTTTCTACTAGCGGGTACGTATCTTGAATTAAAAATTCAGAGACAGAGCTCACTGAGGGATGTAAACAGAAATATGGTTTTAACTTTAAGACCATCATTTTACACTGACCCAAGATAAGCCAGTAGTGGTAAACACCTGGAAATTTAGTCAGGCTTGAAAATTTTGTCGATAGACGATCTCCCGCTGGCATAATTTTTTTTCACTTTGAAAATTTTGCCAAATTTGAAAATGGGCCTCTCAATAATTTTGAAAAGATGGTCACATAATATGGCTGTGTCCGATTAATGATTTCATCCTGGTTTTCTTTTTACTCTGAGGAAGTGTTGAGGGGATATTTGTCACTTGTTATGTTACTTTCAGTTGGTTTTGTTTCCTCTTGGCACATAAAAAAGTATCTTAGCAACTCACATCAACAGGTCTTTGTAAATATTACCTCTTCCTGGTTTTCTTATTTCTCGGAGGAAGTTTCTGTGAGGGTGTATTTGTCACATGTTATGTTTCTTTGGTTTTGCTTCCTGTTGATATATAAAATATTATTTCAACATGTTGCCATAGAAACTGACACTGTCACTAAAACAATTAACAAAGCCAATTATGTTATTTTAAGTATCATGTGATAAACAATGCTCGAGGATAAATTTCGGTGCATGATTAGACATTTGACCTGAAAATGATAGCGATAAATGATTTTATACTATTATGTCCAAGGAATTCTGTTGTAGATTGACGTTTATTACCTTAACTTAAATATGCACTTGTTAAAAACGCTGACAGGGGTGTCACAAGACAGAGATATAAATACTAACACCAAGGCCATCGCAGTGTATCGCCATGGAAACAGGCATACGTAAAAATTAAGCAGAATCGAGCAGGGTTTTGATAAATAAGGTGTTGATTGTCAATAGTTAGTTGTGCATTAGGTGCTTGTCCGGCTAGCATCACGATGTTTAGATACCCATACTTGCATATGGGATTTGCCTACAAGGATTTTTACTTTCCAAATAATGGCTCAAGTATGCTTGTTTTCTGTTATATTTTAGATTGCATTCATTGCTTTTTTTTTTAAAGTTAATTAATAGGGAAAAGATTTATATTTAATTTGTTCTATAGATAGTGATCAGTATTTTGAGGCTGCTGCGTTAGATCATTGACTTCAGTTCTATTTGACAGATACATTATTAACTTTTCTTAGCTATTTATTTTTTATTTTATTATTATTTTTTTAAAGTTTTAGTCTAACTTGATAACACTGTAAAGTTAGTAAGCTAAATTTTCAATCCATTCAGTAGACTTATTTAGTGACAGCATTGGGCCTCTAAAAGTCACTGTGAATGCTCTGTCACTGGCATGTAAAAGAAACGTAAATAAGTTTAAACTTTCACGAATAATAAGTAATCCTGTAAAGATGCATCTGTATAACCTTATTAGCTTTAATTGTATGTATGTTTATTTTTATTCCAGGAGGCTTGTTAAATCCTCTGAAACCAGACGGGGGAGCAGCTCCAGGGACGCACCCCTTATATGGTCACGGGGTATGTAAGTGGCCCGGCTGTGACACACCCTGTGATGATTTCGCATCATTTTTAAAGTAAGTCAACTGTGCATGATGATTATATTTTTTATACAACAGGGGCGAATCCAGAGATATTTTCTGACAGTCTTCCACATTATCTTTGTTGATCCATCCTCCATTTTTTGACCGTCTTCCGACAGAAAAAATTAGGTAATCATCAATGTAAACTTTGAAATTTGACCGTCTTCCGGAAGACCCAGAAGACAGCCTCAATCCGCCCCTGCACAATGTTCTTTTATTAAGCATTCTATAAAATAACAAAGCCCCTTATAAAGTGTTTGAAATTTTTTCAGATTATTAAATTAGAATGTTAAAGTAACAGTATGTTTTATTAAAAAGAATGTAGGTGAAATAAAAAATTGAAATGAAACTGTCTTTAACTTAAGAAGCCATTATTAAAATACCATTCAAAAATTTCTAAGTACCTTGCTATCCAGAATTCCCACATAAAAAATAGATAAATAAAAATGAAATAAAATAAAACCTACACACAAAGTTTTTTAAAATATTAAACTTTAAAAAATTACATTGGTGGAGAATTGTTTTCCTACAAAATTTTCAAGAATGAGTAAATTTTCAAGTTTTTACTGTACTCAGCATCCCCACACTTGCCATAGCCAGTTAACCGAATTATTTTTTATTGGTCCAAACAGTAAAAACAAATTTATGAAAAGGAACTAAAAACAAACCCTAGTGTAATTAGCACACGTTAAGACCAAACAGAAGATTGTGTTACAAAAAAGCATAAAGCATGGCGTGAAAAGGGCCTCAAAATTCGGTACATATTTATGCAGCGAGACCCTGTGCCCCCCTCTCTCAGTTCAGCTCCTCGTAGCCAGACACGGTGTCCTTTATTGATCCAGTTCTGTCCCTCAATTCCTGTCCAAGATGTATGTCCCTGACAACTCCAAATAAATAACATCAAATATAAATAAAAACCCATTCATTCTGATGCGTAACAATACAACCAGCCGTCTATGTAGGTATGATTTCTCCATAAACATTCTTCTCCAAACAATGGTCTACCTGTGTTCTCCTTCACAAGGAGAGATAGGGCAAGAATTCATGAATAGACAAATAGGGAGGGGCAGGCTGATCTGGGTGCAGATATTGTTGAATTATGCATATATTTGTAATAAACTTCAACGCTGTGACCCATCTCGTATGGTTGAAGACAGTTAATATATGAAATAAATTTTGGTGCAATTGTTTACTGACAATTAGAATTGTTGAAAGATTGTTTTCACCTTTTTTTTTTTTTTTTTTTTATTGGGAACTGGGCTCAATGCAAAGGTTGTTGGTTATTTAGTCTGGGCTGTATGTCATAGGGCAAAGTTTTTCATAACTCAACAACTAAAAATTGTTTGTTATAGATTTAGAAACATCATTACCAAAAGTAGAAAGATGTTAATAGAGCACACTCATAACTTTTAAGTTCTTGAGTAAAGCCAGTGAAAACTTTGTGGTCCATGATGTCGTTCATGATGCTTTTCACGGGGGCGTGCCAGACAATTAAGCTGATTACATTGAAGGATAACTTTTAATCTGAACACAGCCTAAATTCTGCTAAACTCCACTCCCTCCCAGGTAATATGTATCCTGGACTCCTGGGTTCCGTGAAACTGGCAGTAATGCATCCTGATTAAGTCACCCTCTTAATTGACACCATATTATGTTTACTGTGATTTGCAGCTAATTGATATGATGTTCAGTTGCCTTCACGTTGGTTCTAAGAAAAACTATTTTAGGCTGGGGTCAGGCAATGTCAACTTTACTTCACATATATTATGCTCGTTTTATTTAATTTGTAAGGTTTGTGTACAAGAGGTCACATGGGAGGGATTTGTAATGAAGAATATATTGTTATAAAGTTAGAATTGAATGTTTTTTTGTTATGTTTCAATATTAATGCAGTTTTGAAATTAGGCCTAATTGTATTTTTTTTTTTTTTTTTTTTTTTTTTTTTGAGAGTAGCAATAATTGAGAATTTTATTTTTAATAATAAGAATTCCCTGAATTGACTTATTTCACGATTGAAGGGTCATAGCGCATTGTGGAGAAGTTCTATCCACTTTCACATTTGTAGCATATAAAAAAGTAGTGTTTCAGTACTTAAAATGAGAACCCATTTAACTGCGCTTAATTATCTCCCACAAATGTGTGTAACGTGCTGCCCCCCAGCTGTACAAATGACAGGTGTTATGTAGAAAGTCTCGTTGCAGTCAAAATCTCTACTTACCTTGTGTAATCGAGGGGTATTCATCGGCATTCTTAAAATCTTTCCCACAAGGCCATTCTCGGGTGTGGGCAGTGTGATACGTCAAAGAACCGTGAAATGGTCAATGACCTTGTTTTGTACCATATGAATAACTATTGTATAATAACATTTTTATACATAATGATTACAATGCATTAAAAGTGTGTTATCATATGTAAAATAGATAATTGAATCCAAAATAACAGATCATTTAATTCTGAAATATTAGATTTTCTAGTCTTCATTATGCATTATTTTCGAAATTAAAAAAAATTAGAATTTGCTAATCTTAGTCTGTGAAGCCATTGTCAAATGTTGTTTCAAATTATCATCACTTTACCCCCCAACCCTACTTGTTAGAGAAATATGCAAGATTTTCAAAACTTGGCCATTTTAATGCAATGTATATTCTTTTTATTTATTTATTTATTTATTTATTTATTTTGTAATTAGTACTCGTATTTCTGTCCAAAAACCAATGAAAACTTTTTCTGGAAGTTTGTCAACCTTAAAAGAAACCTAAACTTTAGGCAATGAAGTACAGCCATGCTTGACAAAGAATTTCAATCAAGCATGCTTAAAAAAAATTCATTTAATGCAGAAATATTTGAATAAAAAACATTAACTTGTGTGCCACATAAAAATCCATTTACAAGCCAAAAACCAGTTTAGTCACTATCATGTAACAATTGATTCTATTATTTTGGAAGTTTTATAATCAGTTGAACCTGTTTACAAAGTCAATGTCCTGGTTATTTGCTCGTCTCCTTTGTAAAAAAAGGCCTATTGTATTCCTTGTCCTGATTGGTGGATTATGGGGTCATCCAGTGGACTATTGGATGCAAATTTTTCCTCTCGAAAGAGGCACCAAGCTAAAATTAATGGAGATTGAATATTTACTGAACATAAAGCGTTGCTTTCACTGCTTCCTTTGTAGATAGGACACTATGTTTTCTATAGCTTTCCATCAGGGAACTATCAATGACTTCTTTTGTAACATTGCATGTTTATTGTTTGTTTGTCGGCAACTGGCATTTCGTTGACAGTTTGTGAGATTTATCTTTTCAAGAACAAAGGCCAGCATTGGGCTTTGAATGCTGCTTTATTGCCGTTACTAATTTTTTTATTTGCAGCACAATAAGGTTCTTTTCACATTGAGCAGTACACTTATCTGACCTGGACTGCTTTGAGAGGTAGACGGCTTAATCAACCTGATTATTATATAATAGGGTCAACCGTGATGAATATGGCTAATTTGTTAACTTAAAATCTGAGATTTAACAGCAGGGGATGAACTTGTGAAAGGAAGATAAAAAAGTGAAGTTACATGTAAATATTTGTCAAAGTGGTCCCATCCAGTTCAGTACCCCCACTGTCCTGGTGACATCCAGTAGTAGGAATAAATATTACCACTTTATGTAATGATACTGTAATGTTCCTCTATTGTACTGATTTTAAAACAGGCAGTTCAACAGTGCACATAAGAATCCAGATTGTACTGTATTGTTACTGTAACTGTATTGTTTCTGTTACTGTATTGTTACTTCTACTGTGTCATTACTTGTACAGTGATGTTACTGTTACTTTTTTCTGTTACTGTATTGTAACTGTGACTGTATCATTACTTATACAGTGATGTTACTATTCCTGTATTGTAACTGTTATTACATTGTTACTGTATTGTTACTGTTTTATTACAGACATATCAATAATGAACATCAGTTGGATGATAGAAGCACAGCTCAGGCGAGAGTCCAGATGCAGGTCGTCAGTCAGCTAGAAATACAGGTAATTATTGATAACAGAAATACAGGTAATTGTTGAGAACAGAAATACAGGTAATTATTGATAACAGAAATACAGGTAATTGTTGAGAACAGAAATACAGGTAATTGTTGATAACAGAAATACAGGTAATTGTTGAGAACAGAAATACAGGTAATTGTTGAGAACAGAAATTCAGGTAACTGTCTATAACTATAATATACAATGTAAGACAAGACAATCATTTTTGGTACAATTTTAGCTCTCCAACTGACTCAACTGGCCTGATATTATAGATGTTACAAAAAGTGTCATAGATCTTCATATAGTAATTTTTTCCTGAAGTCCAAGTTTCTGATTTGTGATGTGCTGATGTAATGGAAACTAGTGAATTTCACTCACAGCATCAAAATTAAAAAGGTGGACCTTGCTAATTAAGGAGAAATCTCTAAAATTTCCAGGATTTTATTTATTTTAATATTTTTATTATTTTTTTTTTCTCTATCAGTATTTAACACATATAGTATGGCTTTAACACCTCAACTGTTTTCAATTCACCTTTTTGCCCCATGGTACTGATTACTAGAAACTTTAAAATTAGCACGTCAATCTAGCTGTCATTGTGGCAAAAAAAATGCCAAAAATATGACGTAATATTTCACGTCAACTGACACAAAGGTGAGAGTTGAGCTAAGAGATCTGATGACTTCTACCTGGTGTTGTTCACAATCAGATTCAATATCAGTGCACTTTTCGTACAATTGGGGAGCAAAACTACTTGAATTCTAAACAGATAACAAAACACGGACAAGATTTATGGTCATATGAAAAATAAATTACTGACTTACAGAAAACAGACAATAAGATGATGCATATGGATGCTTTATGTTTAATGAAGATTGATGATAAATAAATTCAAAGAAAAAGATATGTTACAGTGACGTCTTAAAATCTGGGTGAATGTAGTTCTTCCTCGAAGTGATCTTGGTGACGATGGTGCATATATTTATGCATTTATTAATTTGTTGGAATAAATGACGTAAAACGCTAAGTGAACTTTCAAATGTAGGATTCCAAGTAGGAAGGACTTCTATGCACTTGTTTGTCACTTGAATGGAAAATAATCAGAATGGAACTTTTGCTTAAAGGGATAATAACTCTTCGTTTTGGCCAAAAAATGAATTTTCCTGGAGTAAACAACAATTTTCCCATACTTACCAATAGTTAATGAATCCATTTTTACATTCAAAGTTAGTCCCTGGTTTTTTTCTAAAAAGTTTGGTTTTTTGTTAAAATCTCTTAAGAGATTATAGCAGAGTATAGCTATCAATGGAGGTCACGTGGTCTGAAGACAAGCTCAGATATCAGAATAACAGCTAAAACTGCCGTTTTTGGGGTAAAACAGAATATATTATATTTCTATGAGTTGTTCACAATGTTTTTATTGTGAAATATAGATCTCATACAAAGAGTTATTATCCCTTTAAATACATTTGGCAATGTTAAAGTTGTTCATAAATATAGATTACATAGTAATATCTTAGTCACTGAAATTGCATAATTATTATCAATTAGTAAAGTTTGTGTGTAATCAAATATTAAGAGCAAATGATCAAAGGGGGGAGTGGGGAGGTAACACTACCTGGATGCTACAGTAAAACTTCAAATGAGACAGTTCACTAAGATGTAAATAGAAACAGTAATAAAATGTCTCATATACCAAATGATAAATGAGACGCAAGGTACGGTAGCTTCTTCAACAGCAGTTCCGGTGTTGATAGACATATTTACTCCCAAGTAAAAAAATATGTCTGGGAGATTACCAAAATATTCCTGCATCATGAAATGTATTAATTTTCATTGTTGTCTGGTTGCGTACATCATGGTACATCACATGTTCTGATTAACTTTAATATAGAACTGGGGCATGGTAGCTGCATGTAGCTTGGTCCTGTCTTACATACAGGGATGTCAGCATTAAGGCATTTCCTGGGCCTATTTTGATATTTTATTTATTTATTATTATTATTTTTTTTTTATTTATTTTTTTTATTGTAATTCTGATGTTGATTACTTACATGATTTTATTTCGGTACATTTTGAGTGGTGTAATTTGGCTTAAAAAAGAATTATACCCAAGTTAAACTTTCGGCCCAATCAGTTGAAAAATTGATTAAAGTTGATCAATTGTTTCTATATTAATTTGTCAAAATTGTATAGAATTAGAAATACTTTTGGAGGTTTGAGCACGGGACAATGATGTAAAAATCCAAGGGTAAAGTAACTAGTCTGGAGATTTTAAAGTTAGTCTATATTCAGTTGAAATTCACCTTTAGGTGTAAGCTGTTTAGAACCAGATCCGTTTGTAAATCATAATTCCCCCCAAAGGTGTCATGCAGTGCATTTTTTTTTTTGTCAGCCGTGAGTGACATTGCCAGTGTCCAAGATAAAGTAGTTCTAGTTGGGAGAACACTGGCAGTTTACCTGTGACTTAACTCACCTGCTGTGGTCTTACCTCCACTGGCAAACTCTAGGAGGTAGACCGCTATTCTCAGGTGATAATTACCTCCACTAAGAAACTTGTTGATAATTTTGTTGGTTTGTAAGTTAACGTCAAACTCAGCAAGTTCGTATGGAGTGTGATAATGTATGGAGAGGGATAATTGATCTGCGAATGATGCGGCATCTTTGTGGAATATAAGGCTTTTTCACTTAGATTTTAAAATAAAAAAGTCNCTTAAGGGGGATTATCTGACAGTAATCTAGTGAGACTCCCCGCGGTGATAGATCGATCTAAAAGTTGTGAGAACAGAGCCTAAGTTTGTGTAAGACCATTCTTTACACAATTATTATTATTTATCAAAAAAAGTTTTATTCTGTACATTAACATATTGGGGTAAACAGTTTTTAAAAATAGAAGTCCTTAAAAATGGCGCACTTCATTATAATTTACAAAGTCAAAGTTTCTTAGAATTTCTTACCATCTCAGGCTTTCAGATTTTTTTTTTTATTGACTTATCATTTTAAATTTATTACCTCATTATCCAAATATAATTTATAATATTTGAAAAGAATTCAAACCTAATTTACTAACCAAAGTGTTGATTTTTTTTTCCATTTCCCCTGGCAAATTGAATTTGTCTTTAGCATTATGATGTGGATGTTAGAGTGTATTCCCATAGATTTAGATCGATCCATCTAGATCAACCTAACTCACTGGGGGTTTCACGCTAAATTGATGTCAGCCGAGCACGCATGGTAGCTAATCATCCCCTTACAGCTTTTAGTAGGCGGGACAGACACTTAAGCCGGCTAAGCTGACAGTAATCTACTGAGACTCCCCACAGGGATAGATCGATCTAAAATCTGTGGGAATGGGGTCTTAGTTTGTGCCTCAGGTAAATTGTTGCCTAAATATGTCACCACCAGCAGAGACACTGTGCCACATACAGTGTATTGACAAGACTAAGTACATTCAGCCTAATAAAGCAATATATTTTAAAGTGAATTATAAGTGATTGAATAAATCTTAAAGAAGGGGTTCTGCAAAGGACCAAATGAACAATTGTTTTTGTGAAAGTAAAAACAAATTTGGTTTGATAAAAGGGCCATTTAATTATTTATCAGTGTAGGAGGGTTTTACTGTTTGGAAGGCAACTGAATAAGTATATCACAATATTTATTATCACAAAGGATTTTTACCCTCTGAATCTCTCTGCAGAAGTATTCCTATTCATTTAGTTCAGGAGGATTAGAATCAGATGCCTTTGGTTGCATTCTCTCTTCTTGTTCTAAATAATGAGATCAGACATAAAATTGTTGAATAGAAGGCAAAAAATTACTAAGAGATGGTGAAATGCTCATTTCAGAATGTACGGGGATGTTTTCTGGGAGTGGCGGGGATGTTTTCTGGGAGAGCCGTTAGTTAGCATTGACAGGAAACACGGACTGTAATTAAGTGTATATACCCCCTTGTTTAAGGTCAGGTAAATAACTCTCACACAGGTGTATAATTACAGTAATGGAGATGAGGGGATATTGAGATAAGGGCTACTGGATCTGTGTATATATAAAGTTATGGAGATGTCATCTCACTTGTTATCAGAGGGTGAGAACTGGGGAGAAAAGCATCAATCTTGCAGGAGAGGAAAGGGGGAGGGGTGTTTAAAAGAAGGCGGTATTTAGAGCTTGAGATAGGTGATTAATCGTGGTTGTATAGAGAAATGAGAGTGATAGCCATCTCTTGTCTTCACAGAGATAAGGGGCTGAAGCTTGGGGACATGGGAATGTTAGTCAGAGTACTTGATGTCACAGAACAGGTACTAGGGCCAGACACACTGTGGAGTGTGGTATTAATTGAAGTTTTGAATAAAAGATGACAGGGGCTCCAAACCCGGCCCTCCCCAATTACATATTACAGATATAAATAGTGTGATTATATTAAGAACACAACAGTTTGTACAAATTATATTCAGTGTGTAAACTTTGTCCAAGATTCCATCTACTATTATGACTTGATAAGAGGCTGCAATGAATTATTTATGTATATTGTTTACTATTCATGTGTGTTGAAATGCAAATGTAAGAAATAAGTGATGCAGAGAAATACCTTAAATAGAGGCTAAAATTAGCTTATGATTCATAAAACATTTGAAAAAAAAATGTTTTTGATTATGTTTTATGTAGGAGGAGGAACAAATGTTACATGAAATATAATTTCCATGTTGATTTGTGAAGCATTTAATGATAAGAGGTCTGGAGTAGAAAAAAAGTTGTACATAAAATATGTTTCAAGTCCCTCGGTGTTTCTGTTGTTATTGTTTGTTCAGTTGTTCAGCAATGTCATTATTGTGGAACTAAAAGGGGAGGAAGTTGCTAGCTTTCTATGTGTGACCCAGAAGTAGTTGAGTAAATGTCAGAGAGCAGACTTCTACACCGCTTTTTATTTTGCCATCTCGCAATTAATCTTGAAAATGGCCATACATTTCAAAGTGTTATTTATTTAGACTCAGTACAGCAGAAAGGTTTTGAAAGCACAATATAAATTGTGTGTAGTGTAAGGGCATTTGTGGTTTGACAAAAATGTTAGGTTCTTTTTTATCCCTGTTTCACACAATATAGTGGATCATAAATGTATGGAAGGGACAATGTAAATTGACAAGTGAAGATGAAGGGAATTAAAGCACTTAATTAAGATAAAGTAAAAATGATGCGTAAACAAAAAATGATAAGAATTGTTTCATGGAAGGAAAAACTTTGTTGACTTGGCCTTAACCAATAATCATTAGATCTGAGACAGAATTGCACCAATATTTACTTCTTTCTTTTTCCTTTTGATCAGCCAAGCTAGAAAATAGATGATGGAAAAATGGAGTATTTACTGCAGCAGAAACAACGTGGCAAAGCCAGTAATTGTATTTACCTAGCAGTGTGTGTGTATTGAATTTTCTAGCGGCAACTCGCTTCCATTTGCTATAAACATGCCGTGGCATTTCCTCGGAGAGCAAACCTAAACATTGCCGCTTATTTACTGATTTATTCTCCAGAGTTTTATGGGGCTTAATTCCATTTCCGATAGTTCCATACTGCTGGAAGAAACTTTGCTCCCCAGAAAAATAAACAAATGAAATGTTTACAAAAACTCAGGGTTTCCAAATGAACGAAAGTTGTACAAATGTGAGGCGGCTTTGAGAACCGCGGCAGCGGCCCTTGGTTCATGACAATATAAATAAAGATTGTTTATGAACTAAATCTTGGATTTGGTAAAACTAAAAGGCTTGTGTTTGCTGAAACACCACCAAAGCAGGATGGCATATAGATACTCTATGAATTGACCATAATTATAAAGCATGATGCAAAGACTAAACAACTCTTACGTACTTGTCCTTAACACACCACAGCGCCATCTATCAGCAGAAGTCTCATGCAGTACCATTGCCATTTGATATTGTAAGGAAATCTTTATCATTTGACATGAAATAAAGTACAACTTGTTAGGGTTTTGAATAATGTTAGCCTTGACTGTGCATCCATTAGGGTGGATTTTACAACAGCTATTTACATGACCTTTATGTCCTTCATAGGATGGAGCAATAGAGTCCCAGTAATTCAGGATGAAAAAGCGATAAATCATCTTATATGTGTACTTTTGGAGTGTCGCGGTAGATGTACATAATAGGCATAAGGCCTGAAGTAGACAATTCAACCTGCTACAGATGCCTACTGTTGTTTCTGAACGTCAAACTCAAAAGTTGACCAAGTGTCACTGTGATAAATCTTCTTCTCCAACTCGGTGCCACTAATATATGTGTATGTTGTTTGCAGTTTTTTTTAGCAATTCCTTCAGTTTTCCGTGTTATTCAGATGTTGATAGTATAGCAATATCCATCTATACATTAAGAGGTGTTGGATATGTTAATGAAAGTATTGCAGAAGAATTAGATATATATCATATCTATTATATTATGTAAATAATTATATTTGTAGTAAACATTATTCTCTATCAATTTATTCAGTTTTCAGGTGTTCTAGTTTTATTGAGAACATAACATATATATTTGCAGTAAACAGGCTCATGTGGTCTGGCCTTTCTGATGTCATGTGACACAGTAACATTTAAGAGGACTTCAAGAATAATAATCAAAACTGGAGATGCACTCAATATAAGGTTATACTGATTGAAATCTGAAAGCACTAAGGTTTAGCCATGAGACCCACATTTGTTTGTGCGACTTGGGAGATGATATCATTTGCAGACAGATTTTAGATGAGTTTTAGTACATTTTTTTTTTTCATACATCAGTTTACAGCAGATCTGAGTGATTTGTTTGTTTGTTTGTTTGTTTGTTTGTTTGTTTTGTTTTGTGTTTAGTGAGTGACATTGGATTATTGTTTGTTTTTAAATGAATAACAGGAATATTATTTTGATATAAACTTTTTAAATGACTATTTATATAAATATTTGTATGTTGATTCCTTTGTGTCATTGAAATTTGTAATTATCATTCCAACATCACTTGATAACACAGGCATTAATCAATATATTTCGATTATTACTCTCTTGATTAAATTAAACATTATGTTGAAAACCTCAGACATAAATTCTGTAAGAACTTAGATAAATATTTGAAAAATTGACATTTAACTCCTTTGAACTTTTTGATGTCATAGAAAAAGCTGTTTGATGTTTGTCAATACTCACATGTGTGGGTACAGGCATGGTTGAACTCTCATTCATGCATGAAGATTAATATTTCTATATAGCTGGGCCACTGAATAAGTTTGTGTGATGATGGTATCTGGGATTTAACAAATTTGATTATGTGTTTGTGTCATTTTGAATAGGAGGAATGTGACCGTTAAGTGATGTAAAAAATACATAAACATTCATTTTCATACATTAGCCTGCTCTCAATGACAGCATTAAAAGATAATCATCAAAATGGAAAATAGATGGAACTGTTTGCATGACAAAGGATGGCAGCAGTCTCTCTCTCTCTCTCTCTCTCTCTCTCTCTCTCTCTCTCTCTCTCTCTCTCATATCACCCTTATTTGTGCCTGAATATTTTTTTTAAAATAAAACATTTTCAAAAACATCAATTTTCCATTATTTGTACCCAGTTACTAGTAACCCCTACCATAAATTTAAATCTTTCGAGTGCCTTTTATCAACAGTATCTGAAAACAGGAAGGGTAGTTTTCTGTTATGCATTTTCTTAAAATGATGACATTATAAAGGTTGCAGCAAAGAAGAGACTCACAATAAACACTGCATCCTTTGTTGTTGATGGACATTTAGACAACGTTAATGTTTCTTGAAATGTTTATCTCGTTCTTGGCAGACATTATCGGTGAATGTGAGGGCGAGGGAGAGTTGAGTCACATTGGTCCGTTATTAGCCATTAAGAGGCCTAACAGGGACAGTGCATGTAGTTCTACCATCCTGACACACCTCTGGGATGTTGTGTTGGCGCCACAGTTGACATGAAAACATCTTTGTGTTGTCAAAAAAATAATAAAAATACCAGCAGCAGACATATGCATTATTTAAGAGGAGTAAATATGAATGGCGAGGATGGTAAAGAAATTGGAAATATTCTGTTTGTGGAATTTAAATTTGTTTGATGTCTAAGAAGATGCATTTTAATGTATTGAATAACATAATTTCATTATTTACTGATTTATTCAACAGAGTTTTATTGGGCTTTATTCCATTTCTGAATGTTCCATTATTTCTCTTGTCAGTGTATACTGACACTAAGTTCGATTAGTATCATAATTTTTTCACCCCCTATCTCTAGGTTAGTATTATCTAGTGCATGATAAGTAGGTTATTATATATTTAAAGTCTGTGTGTGCTGTTGTGTGTTTAAATGCATCTGGTACATTGTCTACAGCTACAATTGTTCTGCCAGCCAAAAAATGTCTAGACTTTCCCCATAAATAATGCACTCAGGTGTAACCTTTTAATTTTTTTTTTTTTTTTTTTTTTTTTTTTTTTTGTGGGGGGAGTACCAAAGACATTTTTATATGTCTCTATTTTTTTTACAAATTTGAAACATTATGTGTGAACATGATAATTCAATAATTCATTTTGAAGGATTTTACACTTCCAAAAGTGATATTGGTCCTTTATTTCTTATCATTCTGTAATGTTTAGTTTGTGTGTACTTGTGAAGGCCATCCATTTATCTGGTACACATCAACAGTTAGGTCATTGTCAGTACAGATGTGAGTGTGTATAAGACCCACTCATTCATTAGGGTTAACAAATGACTGGAAAAACACAGTTGGACAAGTCTTATTGTCGCGGTGTGTGCTCTACTGTTCTGCCATATCCGTGTTTAGCATGATGGGATATACTGGGTGTCGCGGGATGGAAATTCTCGTCCAGTTCTAAGTACAGTTATATTGTTGCCAATTTTAATTATCTCCAGTTGCTTTTTTTTATTCCACATACACCAAAGGGGCTTGGGAAGGGTATAGATAGTATAATTTTTAGAAAATTTTAGATAAAGAAGATCATTTTTGCTTGGAGTATCTGCCATTTTTGCTGCAGTGTTCATATCTATTTAAGGTTTTCAATTAAATAATTATGAATCTAGAAATAAGTACTAAGTACCTAACTGAATATCAAAATGGGATGTGTTGGCCAGTGAAATGTGAACAAGGTGTGTTCTGTATGGTCCAAACATTTACCCCGTTCACACTACAGTTGCCAAAATGCGCATTTCTATAATTCGGATTTTTCGTAAGGAATCTGATTCGGTATTGCGTTCACACTCGCTAAGCGAATCCGAATCCCACGTTGAAAATTTCAGGTAAAACTTCCTGTTTTGAACACTCGCGCATGCGCCGCACAGGAAATCTTAAAATATCAATAAAAATTTGTGACGACAAATGCAACTCAAAAGACATTCCAGCATTCTTGAGAGGTATAAGGTGGCAAAATAAGTTTGTTTCCTCATGTTGTAGTGAGTGGTGACCGCCAAATACGTTTGGTGCAATCGCTAAAGTAATAAACCAGCGTTCATAGATATCAGCAATTTATATGCACAGATGCGCAGTAAGATCTGTACAGGTGTCGATTCCGGTAAGTTATCCGGATCGCGCTTAGAAATCCACCTCGCTTGCAGGATTTTGAAAATGCGCATTTTCAAAATCCTCTTGCGTTCACACTACTGCATTTATTCGAATTGTGACCTAATTCGCAACTTATCCGGATAACTGAGCGTAGTGTGAACGGGGTAATTGTTGACAAATTGTTTAACACTATCTAACATCTTCCTGTATCTGTATACAAAATATGCTTGTACTGTTTGTACAAATAAATAATACACACTGTTATATTTCTGTATCATTTCTTTACAACTGTTTAACTTGTACTTAGAAAAGTTGTGTATCTCTGACATAAATTAAACATCAAAAAGCTTCTTTTAACCTAACTGTTTAAGTTGACCAAGCGAAAAATCTATATTGCAGTGGATTATGAAAACTAGTAATTATTGATATGCACATATATTACTATGTCCCCACTGTTTTGTGTTCCAGTTGGCCAAGGAAAGGGAGCGTCTCCAGGCCATGATGCAGCATCTCCACATGACCCCCAAACAGCCACCCCCCCTGGCCCCCCTCCAACCCCCTCAGGTGGACAGCAAACACGAGCTGCCCGTCAGCATGGCACTTAATCTTACACCTCAGTCGGTACGTACATGCACGTGTGTGTGTGTGTGTGTGTGTGTGAGAATATAAGTTTTTTTTTTTTTAATAATCACTGTTTATCTGTAAAGTGTAACAAATCATGTTTAATTGGCAGCTGTGTAGATCAACTAAAAAGATATAAAATAATTTTAAAGTCATTTTTTCTTTTGGTCATGATTTTAATGGGTTTTTGATAATATTAGTTCTTAACAAATTTATAAGAAGTGAAATTTTAAATAATTTAAAACATATAAATTTTTCATCACAGCAACTATCATTTTGTCATCTAGATTTTATGTTGATAACAGAATGTAGATACATAAAATTAATATATGGTACAGTCAAAGTATACCAGAACCACTATTTTTAACAAGTCTTTATTCATTTCAGATTCCTTCTCCCCTCCAGTTAAAACAGCCAGTAGTGAGCGTCCCCAACCCCCTTCCCGTGCTGACACCCCCCACACGTAGCCCTCCCACCAACAGCACGCCCAAACAGAGCGCGCCAACGACACCGCACACACCTCAGTCCATGCTGTCAACACCGCAGAACTCGCGACCGAGCAGCGCGGGGCCCGTGCGGAGACGTGTCTCGGATAAGTGCAATCTGCCAATCTCAGCAGGTACTGACCAGTTAGACTCCGTGCATTCAGGTATCGCTACTCCTTCAGTTTCTACCAGGTCTCTTGTGACATGCACGGGCACGATTCTTACACCACGTGTTTGTTTTTTGTTTGCATGTGTGGGCACTTTACGCTTTCAGGTGTTGCCTGAATTGTTTCGTATTAAGTTGTGTTGTGACATGCACCAGTACGATGTGTTCACTGCGTGTTAGGATTGTTTGCATGTGTGACTATTCAGTGTTTTCTGTTTAAACTAATCTGAACGTTTGCCTGAACAATTTTTTTAAAAATTTTTACATTCCATTTTATATTGGCTGCATAATTTTATGTATTTCTATATTTTAGCTTAACAATTCATTTGCTCTCAGATATGATTTTTATCATTGAAATATCACTCTATTTCATTTCTCTGAGATGTGCCTGAATTAGGCTTCATTCACATGCAATGTCTATTTTCTAAATTCTATTTTCTATTCGCGGTATGTCTTATGATCATGGTCTGTGCCCTGAATATCCCGCGGCGTAATTACTGGCAGCGCGAGCCAGTTACTTTAAGTTACTATAAGTAAATACTATTAGAAAATAGTCATTGCATGTGAATGAAGCCTTAGACTTGAATGGCCAGAAAACTGTATACTTACTTTGTGTGGAATATCTAAGTTTCAGACATCTTTGCTGTGTTGTCATTTCTTCTTGGTGCTTTTATTCTTTACTCACTGTTTGACTGAGCATTGACATTGTATCTGGCAATCAGGATTGCTATTACACTAATTGTTATATAATTTTCTAAAGATAACATTTTAACTATTGGAGATAAGTGGTACAGCAGATATATAGTAAATGTAATAGCGCCCTTTGGCTATTGATATAAAAAAATGTCAAAAATGAAAAATAGCGTAACAGTAAAGTTTTAAATTTGTGATGTAGGTAAATTATTGTAATAATTTTGTAAATATTTGTAAGGATTATTTGAAATATTAAGTTACATGATAAACAAAGTAAATTGAATGAATTGATTTGCGTGGATGCAGTTGTACCAGGTGTCTATATTACTATGGATAGAATTACATTTGCCTTCACCACTTAGTTGTAGCTGCTGTGAACTTTGACCTACAATTTCAGAAATACAACGAAATCGAGAGTTCTACAAGAATACGGACGTCAGGCCGCCATTCACCTATGCCTCGTTAATCAGACAGGTGAGACAGGGGGTTTCATGGTTGTTACAATATTTTCACAAAGTTTAATTATTTACAGATTGTATACATCAATCAAGGTTGCTTGATTTTATGTATCCATGCAATCTTTGATAGAATTCATATCTTGTTCACTGAAAGACTGCTTCTCTTGTACAAAGTGAGGGGTTCTGGCTTTGAGAGAGCATTTACAGGATAGAAAATTATGCTTACAAGTTTGATTTTTATTTTCCTTTCCTTTTAAATTTCTAAAACAAGGGTATTGTTGTGTGTGTCATACATGTGCATTTCCTGTTGTTGACTTCCAGATATTTATTCAAAAACTTGATTAATGTAATTAATAAGTTGATATTTTGTTAGCTATGTGTCAGTAAATATGTACAAAATGCTTTTGTAACTGAAAAATAATGATTATAATAGTGATATGTTTAAGTTATTGGTTTAAATCTGACTGAACACACTCTCTGCTCATATCTTTAGTGTTATGCTAGGTTTCATCTTGTCTCAATCTTTTAAATGAATTGTTATGGCACAAAAAATCACCACTCTCAACTATTTTTGATTTTACTTTTTTGGTTTATTTTTGTAAAAATTTAAATTGATAAAACTTTGAATGCAAACCGTGATACTGTTCCAAATTTTATGATATATCATGAGAATTAATATATATAACAACGAAAAAAATGTCGAATGTCAATGTTTTAGAAATTTTGATTGAAACAAGGAGAATAAACTTGTATGTCAAGCATTGTCGTCTATCAAAAAGGATTACGCCCACGGCCTTGTATTGAAAATAAGTAAAAATTGAAATGCTAAGAGATTCAGAGCAGAGAGAGTTCTAGATATGGTGTTTTGGGTCCAGTTGCATGAAGAATACAATTTCTTGTCATCTCCCTGAACTTTACTTCACAGCTGCACCTTATTCTTCACAGTCACTTGTTCTCTGTTATTTTATTATTTTTAATTATTTATTCATTTTTATTTATTTTATTTTATTTTTTGGTATTATTATAGCTAAAACATCTTATTCCTTAGCATGTCTCTTTAAACTCAGCTGTTGATATGAAATTAATCCTTGTTCTGGTTGCTAGAGATTTTCCATATTTATAACCTGATTATATTCTGTTGTCTTAGCATAAAATAACACATTTTATCTTTTACTTTTTCATGCATATCAGTTTAATTATTTTTTCTTAAGTTTTATGTTGCTTTGTTTTAAAGATTAACATTTAACCTGATAGATAGCTTTGAATTAATTTTTTTTTAATTGCTGCGGAAAACAAAATAGTGTTAATAGTCAACAAAGCTACTTTTTATCTTCTTAACTGACTTGGAATAATTAATATTAACTACTATTTTTATTAAGCTAACATACAAAATATGCATTGAAAACGTTCTGCCTGTCACAGGTTCTAAAATGAATATGTTAGTTTAGAGGAAGATGAAGTTATAAATAAAAAACATGGTATAATATATGATGAGGGGATTGTGTAGATGCAAAATTACATTATTTACATCAGAAAAACTTTGTAAAGTTTTGCATTGATAAGCATTAATTGAAAGACTAAACATGTTCATTTTATGGCATTCTATTTGAGTTTGAATTCAGGATATTGATTTCTATAAAGAACTACAAAATTAGCTGATTTCGCAACATTTTTCAGACCTCCTTTTGTCTAAAAAAATTTTTTAAAAACTTAAGATATTTAGAGCTTAAAATCTGCTGTGTTTTAAGTACAGGTCATGATCAAAAACACCAAATTTTGTATCAATATAAGTGAGGGATGCATGAAGCATGGGTCAGTTTAGTGTGTTGTTTCATCTAACCATTTTCTTGTGTAATCTTCCAATCACTCTGTGTGTGTCTTTCCTGTGTGATTGCAGTGCTTTCTCTTTCAAATTGCAGGCAGTTATCGAATCTCCAGAAAAACAGCTAACTTTAAATGAAATCTACAACTGGTTCCAAAACACTTTTGCATTCTTCCGGAAAAATGCTGCCACCTGGAAGGTTTGTATGGTGACATAGCTAGGGAATGTGACACAACATCATGGTGGCAAGCCATGGACAGCAGCGCAATCACAAATCTCAGCTACTGCAATGCAGATTGTATCCTGTTGAGCATATTTGATCAGTTAACCCCCACCCTCCACCCTCACCCCCCACCCCAACACATCTCCATGACCCTCATTTTTCAGAGGAGGGGCATGGTTGGAAACTTTGAATGAAATTGGGAAGAAAGGTGATTGTATGCTGTACTGAACTGCCACCTTGATGAGTTATTAACTGTATATTACATGTGGGTTTTATTATTACTTTAATTCAGGCCATAATAGACTCTCCTAACAAACAGTTAACCCTAAATGAAATATACCAGTGGTTCACAAACACATTTTCTTACTTTAGAAGAAATGAGGCCACATGGAAGGTAAAACAAATTCTCATTGTAGATGTGTTCTTGAGTTTATTTGCTTATATTTGCCCATGAATTAATATATCGCATTGTAATTTTTGGAAAAATTACAAATTAGGAAAAATTGTTGTGTTAATCAGAAAGATTTCATTTTCTTAAAATTTGAGTCAAAAGAGGAATATTTATTGATATGTTATATGGTGTATGTATAGAAATAATTACACTGCTGATTTTTTTTTTTTTTTTTTT